>KK121266.1:718306-753150 GCA_000611955.2 Stegodyphus mimosarum | reverse complement strand
ATGAGTGTATGTGTCAGGAAGTTCGAAGTTGTTCATCGCTCAATTTCCGCTGCAATGTTTCGAATCGCCTGATGCTCTCGTAATAATATGGAGATGGTTGACCAAGTTCACTTGGATCCCTGCATGTATATATTTGGACTATAAAATCCAACACCTTATACCTGTTTTGTATTTCTCGGATGAAAACCTCGGACCTTTAGGAAAAAAAAGTGCGGGTGTCTGCTTCCTAGATAATGTTTGAGTTTATGATTTTTAAGTTTATTGCTGAAATTGTTCGGTTTTATCAATTTCGCGAAAGAGTTAATAATACTTTTATAGGGACAATGTATAGCTTTAAATACTGAAATACTACTTTTATTTTTAAATCAAGGTGTTTCGATATTTGTTAACATTGTAGTGCCATCAATCAACTTGCGACTACAGATCTGTTTCTTTCCGCAATTAGAAAAGACCAACTGAACCATCGTTTAAGTCCAAGCTTGTGTAGTTTTTGGCCATTTTTTTATTTCGTGCCATTTGCAGCAAAGGGTTCTAATTTTGAGAGTATTTTCTTTCCTGCAGAGGGTGGAGGATTAATGGATATTAGTGACGTGTATCCTTTAAAAGATGAGTCGCAGATTCTTCGTCACTGCGTTAAAGACGACTTAGTTCATCCTCTAACCTCGTTGTCGTCCTTGTTTTCTCAGGTGTTTTCTTATGATCCTGATGAGAAGTGACACGGTGTTTTACCCTTGAATGCCTTGTCGCGAATGTTTTATGATAACAGGATTTATGGCTGGAATTTTCAGTACTTTAACTTGTATTTCTTGATTTAGATCGGGGAGGATGACAGGGAAGACTGCGCCGTTGTCTGAATAAATTAGAAATTTGCAATATAATTTCCGTAACCTCTTTTTGCAAGATTACTATCAGTTCTGTCTTTACGGTTATGGAAGAACTAATGCTGCCCATGCTAACTGACAGAGTGTTGAACCAAAATGTCTTATGAAGGAGCATGCTAATTTGTTGTGTGCGAACATACGAATTTCATGCAGCCGCAGAGATGGTATTTTATCACCGCGTTCTAGTTCATTTATACACTACAGGCCTTTTGAGTCTCCGAAGTTGCATATAATAAAATTAATCTATCTGGAATTGTCTGGTAATTCCGATCTTGTGGCGGACGAAGCAAATTATCAGATACTTGGGCAAAATATCAGTTTCGATGGAACTTCTGACACATTCATACATTTCCATACACATTCATTTTGTCAACACTTAATTTTGCATTTCCTATTTGTGTGTCTGGGTTTCAGAAAATCCTTTTCGGATCAGAATTCTGGCTCCCTCTGTGTAGGTTATATTTTTCCTCGGTTCCTTTTGATACCACTGAGCAGTGTTGTTAAAGCTCTTTGCAGTTTCACAAAATTTTCCATGAATCTGGGATAAAAATTCACAATACCTAAAAGCTCTCGTAAACAAGTGAATGAGATTGTTTTCGGGAAATTATTGATTGCATCAAATTTCGTTGAAGAAGTTTAAGTCCTTCAGATGACGTTTCGTGTACCACGAATGCAAGTTTAGTTTGCCGGAATTTTCGCTTTGTGGTATTAATGCACAGACCATAGTCGTTTAGTCTCTTAAAGACTGTTCACACATATTGTTTACGAATTTCCTAATGGGCAAAGGTCATTAGAATGTTTCCTTCAAATGACATTTCGTATACCACGAATGCAAGTTAAGTTTGACGGAATTTTCGCTTTGTGGCATTAATGCACAGACCGTAGTCGTTTAGTCTCTTACGAACTGTTCACACATATTGTCTACGAATTTCCTCGTGGGCAGAGGTCATTAGAATGTCATTACTGTTAACTCTCACTCTGTTAAAAATCACTCTGCTTAAAATGAGAGAGTGTATCCATCAGGAACTGCAAAGTTCGTGTTCGCTTAGTTTTTGCCGCAATGTCTGGAATCGCCTGATGTCGTTATAATAATATGCAGATGGTTCCACAAGGTACTCTTAGATGGCCTATATATATCCATTCCGAGTATAAATTCCAACTCCTTTTAGCTGCTTTAAAAGTTTCAGTTGAAAACTTCGGATATTTATAAAAAAAAAGTGTGAACTTGAGTTTTCGGTATAATGTCCGATATAAAGTTCTTTTGCTTTATTCCTAACAACGTTCAGTTTTAGCAAATTCGGGAAATCGTTAATAATATTTTTATATGGACAATGTGGGGCTTTAAATGATGGAAGACTATTATTATTTTGAAAATAAGGTGTTCCTATGTTTGTTAGCATTGTATTGCCATCAATCAACTTACGATTTTAGGAATCTACCAAAAGGTTAAATTTGCCGGAAAATAGTTAGCTATCACAGGTCTGTTCCATACTGCAATTAGACAAGGCGAACCGAATGATCTTCTGTGTCCGAGCTTAAGATAAAGTAGTTTTTGTTCATTTTTTTTAAATTTCGTGACGTTTGCAGCACACTGTTCTAATTTTGAGACCATTCTCTTACCTGCAGGGGATGGAGGAATAATGGTATTACTGACGCGTAACCTCTAAAACCTGAGTGGCAGACGTTTTGTCACTGCTTTAAAGACGACTTAGTTTCCCCTCGTGCCTCGTTGTCGTCAAAGAGAGACAGGGTTCTTCGTTTTTCGAGGTTTTTGCCTGTGATTCCGATGAGAAGTGACACGGTGTTTTAGTCTTAAATGTTTTGTGATAGCAGGAGTTATGGTTGGAATTGTCAGTACTTTAACCATTATTTCTTGATTTATATGGAGAATGTTTATAGGGAAGACTGCGCCGTTGCCTGAATAAAGTAGAAATTTGTAATAGAATTTCAGTAACCTCTTTTTGTAAGTTGACTACCAGTTCTGTGTTTACGGTTCTATGTTTACGGTTAATAAAATTGCGCATTTTAACTGTTAAACGCTTGAACGAAAATGTGTTTATGTAGCTATCTGCTAATGTGTCGTCTGCCAACTTACGTATTTCACGCAGCAGCTGAGATAGTATTTTATCACCGAGTTCTAGTTCATTTAGTAATTGCGGGTTTTTTGAGCCTTCGGGGTTGCATATAATAAAATTAATCTGCTCTGAATTGCCTGATATTAGCCATCTTGTGGCGAACTAAGTAAAATGTCAGAGACTTAGGGCAAAATATCAGTTTAGATGGAACTTATCACATATTCACACTTTTTTGCTTAAAACTTATTTTTGCATTTCTTATTGTTCATTTGGTTGAAAAACAATATTTTGGGGTAAGTGTTCTGGCTCCTTCCGTCCAGGTTATATTTTTCCGCCGTTCCTTTTCATACCGCTGAGCAATGTTGTCAAAGCTCTTTGCAGTTTCTCAAAATTTTACATGAATCTGTGATAAAAATTCACTATACCTAAAAATTGTCTTAAACAAGTAAATAATACTGTTTCAGGGAAATTATTGATTGCATCAAATTTCGTTGGAAGAGGTTTATGTCCTTCAGATGAGACTTTTTATAGCAACACTACAAGGGTAGTTTGACGGAATTTTCGTATGGTGGCATTTATGTACGTGCCATAGTCCTTTAGTCTCTTAAGGTCTATTCACACATATGGTATAAGAATTTCCTGATGCGGAGATGTTGTGAGAATGTCATTCAAATAGCAAAATACGAATTCTAGTCCCATTCAGCTCCTTGTTCATGAATCGGTGAAGCGCTTGTGCCTCATTGCGAAATCCAAACATCATGAATGGGAAGTGATATAAAAACAAAATTTTGTAAATGCCTTGCTCCTCTTAAAATATAGGTGCTGTCTTTTAAAAATGAATGATTGCGTATATTAGTATTTGCCACTTTGCTTATCGCTTAGTTTTCGCCGCAGTATCTCGGATCGCCTGATGTCTTCTTAATAATGTGCAGGTGGTTGGACCAGGTACTCTTGGACGGCCCGCATATATCCATTTCGAGTACAAATTTCAACTGCTTTTAGCTGCTTTGAACTTTTTCGCTTGATAACCTCCGAGATTTACGAAAAAATGCGTGGACGTTTGCTTTCGACATAATGTTTGATGTTATGATTTGTAACTTTATGATAACAATATTCAGTTTTTCCAAATTCGGGAAATAGTTAATAATATTTTTATGTGGACCACGTACGGCTTTAAATATTGAATTACTACTATTATTTTTAAACCAAGGTGTTCCGATATTTTTTAACATTGTAGTGCTATCAATCAACTTGCCATTACAGATGTGTTCGATCCCGCAATTAGAAAATGCCAACTGAACGATGGTCTAAGTCCAAGCTCAAGAGTGAGTAGTTTTTTGGCATATTTTTATTTCGTGTCATGTGCAGCAATCAGTTGTAATTCTGAGACCACTCTCTTACCTGCAGGGGACGCAGGAACAATAGGTATTACTTGACCTGTATCGATTAAAAACTGAGTGGCAGATCATTTGTCCCTCATTAAAAGAAGTCTCAGTTCCCCCTCGTGCCTTCTTGTCGTCAAAGAGAGTCGGAGGTCTTTCTTTTCCGTAGTGTTTGAATGTGATTCTGACTAGAAGTGACGCTGTGTTTCTCTCTTAAATGTGTTGTGGCGAATATTTTGTGAGAGCAGGCGTTATGGTTGGCATTGTCACTACTTGAAATTCTCTGTCTTGATTTAGATGGGGAATGTTGATAGGAACTTCAGTTACCTCTTTTTGTAAGCTTACTGTCAGGTGTGTGTTTACGGTTGCGGACGATGTAATTCTGCGCATGTTAACTGAGATCCTTGAAAGAAAATGTCTTTATGAAGGTATCTGTTAGTTTGTCGCCTGTCATCTTGCGCATTCCACGCAGAAGCTGAGGTGGTATTTTATCCCTGAGTTCTAGTTTATTTAGTAACTACGGGATTTTTGAGCCTCCGAGTTTGCATGTAATAAAATCAAGCTGTCCTGAATTGCTTCGTATTTGCCATCTTGTGGCGGTCTAAGCAAATTATCAGATACTTCGAGCAATATATCTGTTTCGATGGAACTTATCACATATTCATTCTTTGTTTTGTGAACACTTATGTTTGCATTTCCTGACTGTACATGTAGTTGGAGAAACAACATATTCGGATCAGGATTCTGGCTCCCTTCATCCAGGTTATATTTTCCGCGGTTTCCTTGATACCACTGAACAATATTGTTAAAGCTCTTTGCAGTTTCGGAAAATTTTGTATGAATCTGCGATAAAAATTCATTATACCTAAAAACTCTCTTAAAGAAGTGAAGGATACGGTTTCCAGGAAATTATTGATTGCATCAAATGTCGTTGGAAGAGGTTTAGGAGCTTCAGATGACACTTCTTATGCCAGGAATGCAGGTTTAGCTTGGCGGAAATTTTGCTTTGCGTCATTAATGCGCAGACCATGGTGGTATGGTCTCTTAAAAACTGTTTACATATGCTATCTACGAATTTCCTCATGTGGAAAGGCCATGAGAATGTCATTCGTCAAGGTCATTTTAGCAAATTTGGGAAATCGTTAATAATATTTTTATATGGACCATGTATGTCTTTAAATATTGGTATACTACTATTATTTTGAAAACAAGGTGTTCCTATATTTAACATTGTAATGCCATCAATGAACGTGCGATTTTAGGAATCTATCAAAAGGTTAAATTTGCTAGAAAATATATACATATCACAGATGTGTTTCATTCCGCAATTAGAAAAGGCCAACTGAACGATCGTCCAAGTCCAAGCTCAAGATTGTTTCGTTTTTGGCTATTTGTTTTTTTCCTGCCATTTGCAGCAAACAGTTCCAATTTTGAGACTATTCTTTGGCCAGCAGTGGATGGCGGAGTAATAGATATTACTGACCTGTATCTTTTAAAAAATGAGTGTCAGATTTTTTGTCCCTCATTAAAAGACGAATTAGTTCCCCCTTGTGTCTCCTTGTCTTCAAAGAGAGACGGGGTTCTTTGTTTTTCGAGGTGTTTGCCTGTGGTCCTGATAAGAACTGACACTGTGTTTTACTCTTAAATGTCTTGTCGCGAATGTTTTATGATAAAGGTAGTTATGTTTCGAATTGCCATTAGTTTAACTTCTATTTCTTGATACAGATCGGGAAGGTTAATAAGGAAAACTGCGCCGTTGTCTGAAGAAAGTAGAAATTTGTAATAAAATTTCAGTAACCTCTTTTTTTAAGCTTAAAATAAGTTGTGTGTTAACGGTTGTGGACGAAATAATGCTGTCCATGTTAACTGATAGTCGCTTGAACCGAATGTCTTTATAAAGCTATCTGCTTGTTTTTCGACCTGCCAACTTGCGCATTTCACGCAGCAGCTGAGATGGTTTTTTATTACCGAGTTCTAGTTCATTTAGTAACTAGGGTTTTTTTAGCCCCGGAGTTTGCATATAATAAAATTAATCTGTCCTTATTTGCCTGATATTTGCCATCTTGTGGTGGACTAAGCAAAATATCAGATACTCGGTGCAAAATATCAGGTTCGATGGAACTTAGCACATATTCATATTTTATCTGGTCAACACTTATTTTTGTATTTCCTAATTGTACATCTAGTTGGAAAAAGAACATTTTCGGATCAGGTTTCTGACTTCCTCCTTCCAGATTATTTGTTTTTGCGGTTTCCTTTGATACCACTGAGCAATGTTGTTAAAGCTCTTTGCAGTTTCGCAAAATTTGTTACGAATGAGTGATAAAAATTCACCATACCTAAAAACTCTCTTAAACAAGTGAATGGACCGTTTCTGAGAAACTTTAGACATCTGCTTTAGGTATAATGTTCGATGTTATGATTTTAACCTTATTGGTAACAATGCTTAGTTTTAGCAAATTTGGGAAATCGTTAATAATATTTTTATACAGAGCATGTACGGCTTTAAGTATTCTAATAGTACTTTTATTTTGAAAACAAGGTTTTCCTATATTTGTTAATTTATTAGTGCCGTCAATCAACTTGTGATTTTAGGAATGCACCAAAAGCTTAAATTTGGTAGATAATATATACCTATTACTGGCCTGTTCGATTTCGCAATTAGAAAAAGCCAACTGAACCATCGTCTAAGTCCAAGATCAAGATTGAATAGTCTTCGGCCATATGTTTTGATTTTCTTGTCATTTGCAGGGAACAATTCTAATTTTGGGTCTATTATTTTATCTGCAAAGGATGGCTGTATAACGGATAAGACTGCCGCGTATATATTAAAAACTGGGTGGCCTATTCTTTGTCGCTGATTAAAAGACGATTGAGTTCTCTCCCTCTCCAGGGACGGATTAACCTTTTTTATTCTCTAAACAGTTTTTCCTGCCATGCCTTTGCACTCTAGGTGTTATGTAATTTCTACTAGAACTTTCTAACAAGATAATTAAGTGATAGATATACGAGGGGTGATCCAAAAAAAGTTTACAAGGCAAATGAAAAAGTTTTTATTAACAATAGAAACAAGATACAAATGGGAATCAAGAGACAAATTTGGCATTCACTTTTCCACATAGTTGCCAAACCTGTTTAGGCATTTGTCAGAACGTTCGACCAACTTGTTTATCCCGTCTTGGTAGTAATCAGGGCCCTGCTCATTGAGCCATTTCTCGCAAGCTGTTTTCACTGCATCGTCTGAGGTGAACCGTTTTCCAGATAAGTATCACTTGAACGCCGGAAAAAATGAAATAGTCACTTGGAGCCAAATCGGAGCTGTATGGGAGGTGATTCCGACCTCCCACTTGAACCTTTGCAGCAATTCCTGAGTCTGGCGAGCTGTATAGAGCCTGGCATTGTCTTGCAGAAGAATGACGCCTTTGCTCAGTAATCCAGGCCGTTTGCGTCGGATGGCTTTAGGCAATTTCGTTAAGGTGGCACAATAACGATCGGCCTTAATGGTATGGCCACGCTCCAAATACTCGATTAGGATAACACCAGTCGTATCCCAGAAAACGGTTGCCATCACTTTACCGGCAGAGGGTGTGACCTTAAACTTCTTCCTCGTCGGTGATCCAGTGTGTTTCCACTCCATCGTGGCTCTTTTGGATGTGGAGGTAAAAATTCACCATACGTAAGAACTCTCTTAAACAATTAAATGACACGACTTTCGGGAGATTATTGATTGTGTCAACGTTTGCTGGAAGAAGTTCAAGGTCCTTCAGCTGACACTTCCTATACCAGGAATACAAGTTTAGTATGACAAAATTTGCTCCTTTCATGAGTAGACCATACTAGTTTAGTCTCTGAAGGACTGTTCATACATGTTGTCTATGAATATCTTCATGGAGAGAGGCCACGAGAATATCATTCAAATAGCAAAATACGAATTCCAGTACATTCTGGACTTTGCTCATGAAACGTTGGAACGTTTGTGCTACTTTGCGCAACCCGAACACCATGAATGGGAAATCAGAGAAAAACGAAGGTGTGCGATTTTCTGTTTCGGGTATAGCTTCCTCACGAACCGTATTTGATAGTACTTACTACGGATAAGAAAACTGTTGCTCCCCCTAAAACGTAACTGCAGTCTGTTAAAAATGAAAGAGGTACCTATCAAGAATGGCGACTTTGTTTAACGCTCAGTTGCTCCGCAATGTCTCGAATCGCGTGATGTCTTCTTAGAGCCATGCAGAAGGGTTGACCAGGCACTCCTTGATGAGCTGCACAAAGCCATTTGGAATATAAATTGGAAGCCCGTTTGGCTGCTTTGCGTTTTTCGGTTGATAACCTCCGAGATTTAAGATAAAAGGGCGGATGTCTGCTTTCCATTTAATGTTCGACGTTATGATTTTTTTAACGACGTTCAGTTCGAGCAAAATCGGGAAATCGGTAATAATATTTTTATATGGATCATGTACTGTCCTAAATATTACACTATTACTATTATTTTGAAATTAAGGAGTTCCTTTATTTGTTAACATTATAATGCCATCTATCAACTTACAATTTTTGAAATCTACCAAAACGTCAAAATTTGCTAGAAATTATGTACTTGCTACAGGTCTGTTCACTTCCCCAATTAAAAAAGGCGAACTGAACGATCGTGTATGTCCAAGATCTAGCTTGAGTAGATTTTGAACATATGTTTTTATTTTCGTCCCATTTACAGCAAACAGTTCGCATTTTGAGACAATTCTACTTCTCTGTATCTATTAATAACTGACTGATCGATTCTTTGTCACTGATGAAAAGAGGACTCATCTCCTCTCTCCCGTGTCTCTCTGTCGTCAAAGAGAGACGCGGACCTTGTTTTCAAAGAGGTGTTTGTCTGTGATCCTTATGAGAGTTCCTTATGAGAACGATAACAGAGACTAGTGCTCCGTTGTCTGGATAAAGTAGAAACTTGCAAGCTAAGTTCACTAAACTGTTCGTTGTAAATTTTCAGGCAGTTCTATGTTTACGGTTATGGACGAAGTAGTGGCTATTTGCGAGGTCGAAATATATAATTCCCAAAGATTATCAGCCATCATCACCACTTTCGACATATAATCATAGTTTGTTTCGTGAACAGTTATTTTTGCATTTCTGAACTGTGCTTCAAGAAATAAGGAATTTTTGCTGCTGTCTTTGGTGACAGCTGCAGTTGTTGCATTAGCTTCAGTTTGTTTGCTTTTATTGTCGTCAGCCATAGTAGAATTAGGCTTAGCGGATGTATTGTTTCCTGTCTCGAAATTAATCTTTATAATTAGAACTCCGTTTCCTTAAATAATTTTATTCCGCAATTTTTAATTCCAAAATAATCTTTATTAAAATAATCTTTATTATTTTTATAAACAAATAAACAAATTTTAGAACAAAAAAATTAAAACGTCCATTCGTTGCCATTCCAAAAACGAAATACAAAAGCAAATGAAACGAAATTAACTATTAATTAAAATTTCTGTGTAAGTTCAGTACTCCCTTCAGCACTCACAGCAGTACTCCCTTCCCAGTAACTAAGTTACGGTACAGAATATTATTACCTTCAAAATACATTATTTATAAAAAATATTATAGATATATGTAAATGATAATTCCGAAATTACACAGGGGGCTTATTTCATCAGCGACAAAGAATCTGCCGTCCTGTACGTCACTGCTTTGTAGGAAGCTATCTAATTTTAGAAGGTTAGTCTTTTGGAGGTTTGACAGGTTGTCTTATTGACTTGTTGATTGCTTCGTTGTAACATCTGGTATTTGCAAGAAATATGCAGGCTTTAATCTAATAAACAGACACTTGTAACATCTTTGTGATTGATTTTTAACAGTAAAATATTTAACTTTTCTGTCAACCACTTGAAAAGGATCATCGTAAGCAGGTTCTAATTGCTTTTTAACTCTATCTTTGCGAATAAACACATATGATGCTGTTTTCAAGTCTTTAGGGACGAATATTGTTTGGATATATTTATCGGATACTGTTCTTGGTCCAATTTTTTCCCTAGATTTTTAAAGGTGCTTGAGAAAAATATCAAGTGGTGTAGGAGTTGTGCTAATTTGGAAAAATTCTCCAGGTAATCGTATATCTTGTCCATTAACTATTTGAGCAATGTTGTATGTAGAGCTTCTTGGATAGCTGTGCGTAGGCCAAGAAGAACAATTGGAAGTGCTTCACTAGAGGTCAGGCTATTGTATGCCACAAGTGTGATTTTTAAAGATCTATGGAGGCGCTCGACCTTCCCATTTGCTTGGCGATGGTAAGCCGTTGTATGTTGCAATTTTATTCCACACATTTTTGATAAATTGTTGAACAACTTATAAGGTATTTCTCCCGCCTTCTTCGCATGCCTTCGTGGTGTATAATAGTCAGCACGCTCGACGCGTAACCGAGAGGTCCGTGGTTCGATTCCCGACGAGTGCTTCTAAATAACCTAATGTCTCTACAAACTCTGAACTAAACTCTGTTCACGATCTGTGACTAGGCGACATGGCGTACCAAATCTTGAAATCCAGTTAGAATAAAATATTTTAGCAACTGTGTCTGCTGCAGTGTTGTTAAGCGGAACCACTTTCATCCAATTACAGTACCGGTCAATGAAAGTGAGACAGTAAATATTCCCATTTGATGGCGGTAGGGGTCCAATTAGATCAATATTAACGTCACAAAATCTTTCTGAAGCAGTTGAAAATCATGGAAATTTGATTCTGTGTGCTGATTAATTTTACTTTTCTGGCAAGCCATGCAAGATCGAGTCCAAAGCTGCGTATCTTTACGGATACTTGGCCAAATAAATTTAGATGATAAGAGCTTTACAGATGACTTAATGCCAGGATGGGCTGCGTTATGTATTTGATGAAACATTTTCTTGCGATAACTGTCGGGGATATATGGTCTGATATTATTCGTTGAAGTTTCACACGACAAAGACTTCCCAGGAGGTGGCGGATACTGCTTGAAGTCCAAGGTGCTGATGGCTTCAAATTTTGAAATTCTTTACCCATAATTTGTTCATCTGCAATTTTATCACTGTCGATCAAAGAAATTTCTTCAGTTCTAGAATAAAGTATCTGCAACGATGTTGTCTAGACCTTCTACGTGTTGTATATCAGTTGAAAATTGAGAGATGTATTGCAAATGTCTAAGTTGACGAGGTGACTCGTTTTCTGGCTTTTGTTTAGATGCAAAGATTATGGGTTTATGGTCTGTGAATATTTTAAATATTGTTCCTTCCAGAAAACATTTGAAGTGTTTGATGGAGAGGTAAGCTCTAGTAATTCTCTATCTTAAGTACCGTAATGCTTTTGTGCTTCACTTAGTCTTTTGGAATAAAATGCAATAGGGTTTCATCCCTTAGCTTCAAATTGTCTGAAGTAAAACTCCAATCGCCGAGTCTGAAGCATTTGCATATAATGACAAAAGTACTTCATGATTCTCAAACGGTAAGAGTTTTGTATTGACTAAATCATCTTTGCATCGCTGAAATTGTTCCTTAACTTCATCTACCCACTGGAGACTGGAGACCATTAGTTTAAGCAGCTGTACCGCCATTACGACTTTTCAGGTTTATTGCTTAACTGATGGAACCATCTAGCATCCGCTGCATTTATTACTGAATTTTGAGAAATATACATGAAAGATAAGTACATAAAGTTTTAACATAGTAATTGTCTTAAACATAAAATTTGGAAATTTGTAAAAGTAAAAATTAAATAAGAAATAAAATAATAATGACAATAGAGAAGTATTATGTGAATTTTGAAAAATCGAAAGTCAAGGAGTCTTTAGTCTATAGTCAAAAGTTAATAATAAAAGGTATATTTAAAGTCTGAATTTGAAGTGTCTGATGAGACTAGTCTTTAGTCTCAAATAAATGAAGTCTTTGATAATCATAATTCTTGACAGTATTGGAACTATGCCTTGCTTGATGAAGAAGACGATGAGGAAGAGGGACTGAGAAGATGGAAGGAGATTATGTTGTAGTCTAACAAATAAAGTACATGGTAGTTGACGATGATATATATATATATGATTTAGGAAATCTATGATGATGTAGATGAAGGATGAAAAAGAGATGATGGTGAGGATGGGTGATGAAGAAGTGCTTAAAAGGACGATAGCAAGATAAGATATGAAGTGCTATGCAGGACGATGACAGATGATGAATGTGTTAATAAGTAATGATAAGTACATAAAGTTTTAACATAGTAATTGTTACTACCGAAGACTACCGAAGATGGATGATGATGATAGATGATAATAGCTGATGACAGAAGAAAAAGATGGATGATGATAGTTTCTTAACATTATTGAAGCTATGCACTGTATATTGATCAAGACGAAGAAGAAGAAGAACTAAGAAGATGAACAAGGGTAGATGGATGATGATAGACGATAATCGTTGACAGATTACCTTGCTAGATCATGATCGTTGAAAGAAGACAACCGTTGACAGATAATGTTGAAGGAGTATGATGATAATTAATGAATGTTAAAGAATTAAGTAGCTTTTAGATTATCGATATTAGCCGAAATATAGTTGATAAGATTTTTAAGTTTCTTTCGAAGAAACTTATTTTTAAGGAGTTGTTGAAACCAAAGCGGGGCTGAAATTGAGTGTATTTTTTAAAATGAACATATTTACTTATTTCTCAATCAAGCATATAATGGTCGATTGATCCCGTATTTCCGCAGATGCATGGATCTGTATGATGAAGGCCAAGTCAATGGAGATAGTCAATAAAAGGCCCATGTGCTGTGAGGAAGACAGCTACTAATCTATTTATAGATATTAGGTTTCTAGAAACTTTAGGAAGAAATTTGAAAGTTCTGCGACCTGTAATGTTTTCATTCCAGCAATGTTGCCAGATGGAAAAAAGATCTTCTTCAAGTTTTCTGTTTAGAAGTGAAAGTGGTTTGGGAATCATGCTAGATGGTAATGAAGAATCTGTTTCCGTTGTTTTTGCCAAATTATCAGCTATTTCATTTCCAATGGTACCAATATGGGCGTTAGTCCATTGGAGATGAGGACGTAAATGAATTGGGAAGGAGGAAAGAAGAGTAAGAATTTGTGTAACTATTGGAGAGCGGCTATGACCAACTATTGCTTTATTATTGGATTCGCTATCTGAGAATATTATGCTGCGTACTGGATGCAAATACTATTGCTTCTTTTATTGCAAGGAGTTCAGCCTGAAAGATTGAATTTGTGGAAGTGAGTCGAAAGCACTGTTGTTTAATTTTAACATTATTTTGAAATGGGCAAAAGGCGAACCAACTCCTATGTCTGATTTAGAGCCATCAGTATAGATTTTAAGGTTAAAATTACCTGAATTTGATGTTGCTGTTAAGGAATTCGAAGTAAAAGATGAGGGATGAATGCTGAAGTCATGCACTAATCCTTCATATTCTGATGGTTGATAAAGATTGTTATTGAAAGTACATGGAGTGCGTAATTTTGACACTTTAATTTTAATTGCTTCTTTCTTCAGGGTTATTGTAATTGGAGGAATTCCGGTAATTATATGGAGATCACTATTTGGAGTGGTTCTGTAAGCTTTTGAAATAGGAAGGAAAGGTTTTTGAATTGAAAGAAATTGTTTTGTGCATTAGAATTTAAATTTAGGCCCACACTGAAGCTCCATATAGTATTATTTTTTCTGTTACAGTAGAGTACCATATTTTTTGCATATATGGAGAGATTCCCCAACTACTGGAAGACGTTTTCCGTAATGCATTTAAAAGTATTAATGTTTTGTTCTTGAGGTACTGAATGTGTTCATGAGAGGACTGTCGTTGATCAGTCACTATTCCTAGGTAGGTGAGAGTACTGTGTATTGTAATTTTTCTTGTTATATGATAGAGATATTAGGATGCATAAAGCTTTACAATTTGATATAGAAATTTTGAGTTAGTATTTATTTGCTCAATCATTGAAGATTTTCAGTGATTCATTTGAATATTCTTCAATTAATTTTGGACTATTGTGATGAACTACTATTAAAAAGTCATCGGCACAAGCTTAGCGTAGGTATGTGGAATATTGTCAAATATTTTAAGAACGGAATTAGATATGAGGTTCCAGAAGGTAGGGCCCAAGCATGAGCCCTGTGGACATCCTTTAGTGATTTTATAGTATTGGATACCGGAGATTGAAGTGTATTGCAATATTCTATTGTATAAGTAATCTTTTATTAGATAGAAAATGTCTTGTGGGCAGTCTGTTGGTTGCAAATTATGGATGATATCTTTCCAATATATTGAATTAAAAGCGGCCTGGATGTCCAGCGATATTAATAAGGAATGTTGTTTTGAAGTTTATTACGTTGGAGTATTTTTGAAGTTTTTGAAAGGCATTATCTATTGATTTGTTTGATATAAATCCAAACTGATTTTCGTGAATTATTTTATTTTTCATGAGATGATGCGTTAATATTCAAAGAATGAGTTTCTCTAGTAATTTTCCAAGAGATGATAATAAGCATAATCGTCTGTATGAATACGGATCTTCTGGACGTTTACCTTTTTTAATAAGGAGAACAATTTCAGCCTGTTTTAATATTGTAGAGAAGACTGAAAATGTCCAGCAGGCTTTAACGAAGGAATGAATAATATTTTTGTTAGAATGAAAAATTTGTTTCAGGATGATATTGTCCAATCCATGTGGTCCAGGTCCTTTTTTATTATTGAGATTTTTGATTATATAGTCTATTTCATCAAGACTTGGAGCAGTAAAATAGATGGCTGGAACATGAAGAGCTGTAGAGTTAGTTGAGGAATCTATTTCAGAGCTTGGAAAAGATGAGTTAAGATCTTGAGGAAATAGATGAGATAAGATTTGAAAACAGCATCTGATGAAGAATGAGAACCCGGGAAATTGTATGTAGATAATGATGGTGGTATAAAGGTTTTATTGTGTGCCATTTTAGATACTGTACCGAAAAGTTTTTAAGTTTTAGAGCAGAAGTTTTTCCAGGTATTGATTTTTGAAAGTCGGATATTGCGTTTATAAAGAGCTCTTGCATTTTGAAAGTTGTTACTCAATGAGATCTTTCTTAGGGTTGTTCGCAAGTCTTATATTTTCTTCGAAGTCCTCTCACTTTATTCCGTTCAATTGAGAGATTTTGATTCCACCAGTTAACGTTTAGTTTATCGTATTTTGTAGGTTGAATTGAAGTGTTCAATAATGGTATTAATACGATTAATTGTTGCATTATGGACTTCACCTTTAGTAGATGCTGCTTCAAGAGAATTGATAATATTTTGTGAATGATTATTTAATTTGATTTTAAATTTACTATGTTCTCCATATTGAGTTTTGCATCTTCTTTTGATTGAATAATTTAACACAGGTTGAAGTTGGAAGGTAATATATTGATGATTGCTAAGTGAATCCTCTTCAGGAATGTTCCAGTTATTGATATTAGGTGCTAAATTCGGTGTTACTATGGTGATGTCTATCCAGCCTTTTGCAATTGTAGTGAGATAAGTTGGAGGACTGTCGATGTTATTTATATTTGTAAAATTGTTTTCTTGGATGTAATCAATAAGAATTTTACCTCTATTATTTTCAGTAGGTGCCCCCCATACTGGAGACTTTGTGCATTGAAGTCTCCTGCTATTAAATAATGAGCTTGTGAAGGCAGATGTGCTGAGTCTATTTCTTGAAGAATTCCTTAAAGATCTATAGACGGGGGTGCATAATGGAGGTGCAGTAAATGAGATATTTTGAATTTTCTAGCATAACTGTAACTGTATGGAGAGGAATATGGACTGTAACAGGTGACAGAGAACCACAGTAAATTATTGCTGACTTTGCAAAAAACGAAAGTTGTGAAAAAAGGCCTGGTGGAAGCTCGAGTTTATTGGAAGTTGAAACATATGGTTTTTGAGCGAAGATTAAGTTTATGTTATTTTCGTTTGCATACTCAAGTGATTTTGATAATGTTACCCAGGCTCTTTGGGGATTTATTTGAAACATTTTTAAATTAGTAATGCCTTCCATTAATAAGACGTATTGGATTTAATCTTATCGACTTCTGATTGATAGGTTGGGCAGTGAGTATCATTTGCGCTATGAAAGATATTGAAATTAGTATTAAAGTATGCATTGTTAACTTAACAATTGATACATGTGGGGCTTGGAGCATGACAGTGAGTATGGTGGTGATTTTCCCCGCAAAACATGCAGTGTGTTTGATAATAAGAGTATCTGGTAGAATATGTGAAGTTTTGACAATTACTGCAACGACGTAATCCATAATGCTCTGTAATTCGTAAAATTTTCCATCCAATTCTGATAATTTTAAAATTGATTAAAAATTCAAATGCTGGGGCCGTACATTCAATTATCCATTTTGAAGTAGATTAATTTCTTTCCGGTATTTTGTAGAGGGGTGAGAAAGAATGTGTCGGTAAGTCTGATATTGTTGATAACAGATTGACAATATCCTTTTCTAAATATTGATTTGGAACATGGTGTAAATTACATTTGGGGAGTCTAGGAGTAGAATGTTTTATAATAATATCTTCAAATTGAACTTTTTTCTATTAAATCCTTTAAGTGGACCTTTAATCCGAAGTGATCATCTGTATCACTTCCGTTTTGGCAAGAGACTGCTAAACCTCCCCTGCTAAGTTTAGTTACTTTTAGGACATTAACGTTGAGGTTACTAAATGGAATATGATAGTTCAAATAATCCAGAAGTTTTTGAGTAGAGCTGTATTCTTTTGGAATTAGTAAAAGGGCAAGAGTCTTCTTATTTACTGAATATTCGCTCATGCTATGGTGATACCTAGTTGAATTATTTCTTTGTGTAGGATGAATGTGACTAGAGGGATTTTTATTTGAAAAAGAGTGATCTGAAGATACTAGTTGATGTTGAATTATAGATTCCTTATGACATTGAGTAATTCATTCCTGATGTTGTAGTTCAGTTTGCGTTTAGAAGACTCTATAATCAGGAAGAACTTGAAGTGATGTGTTATTTGATGCAATCTTTTCTATCTGTAGATCCCTGTTATAGACACTTGAAGACATTTGTTCTGTTTTATCATCAAATAATTTATTGGAGTTTGTATTCAATGCAAAACTTTTGAGATTGTCTAGTATATCTTTCAGTTTCTCTTGAAGTTTCAGTGGAAATGTATACTTACCTCCTTTTTTTGTTTTTGGTAATTTTAAACCTTTGTTGTAATATAATTCAATGATATATGAATTTTTTGTTATCAAATTTTGAGGTTTTTCAATAGTAATATCTGAAGGTATATTAATTTCAAATTCTGAGTTTGGGGGCAAATATGCATCCGAGATATTCATAGTGACTCGTAAATAAACAGAAGTTAAGAATATTTATGGCGTAAGGAACTTATAATAAATATATTTAAGGAGAAACGTATGCATAATAAATAAAGTAGTTTTCTTGGAAAAAAGATTAAGAATACAGTAAATAAGTAATGAAATGTACGCTAGAAATATATTTACTCAGCTTTAAGTTAAAATCTTTATAAAAAATATGAATGATATTAATATCTAAAGTAATATTTAATCAAATTTATGCAAGAGCCATAAGCAGAGCTAAGCGCGAGGATTTGAATGTTATAAATAATGGAATTCTAAAATTTTGAAAGTATGAATATTTACCCGAATATTTTACAAAATATGCTGCAGTTTTATACATTTTTGGTATTTTTGAATCAAAGTTATATCGAAAACTACAGAAATTGCCTTGTGACAATATGAATATAAGTCCAATATATCAAAAGGAACAACTTTTATACAATTTCTAAATTGTACCACTTGCTGTTAGGCAAAATTTATGAAAACGGACATAATATTGAGAATTTGTAATATTTTGGGACGAAAATTGTATCAAAAAGAAACAGAAAACCCTCCACCACAATATGTAAACAGTTCCAATATAAGAAATTTAACACTCCTTAGAAATTCTAAAATAAAACAACTTACCCTGATGTTATTACTTTACTGCACGTTGATAACTGTTGTAAATCCAGTCTTTCGTAATTACAATACTTAATACATCAACAACTCTCCAGGTGATAGCATAAAAATCCTCTTGAGTAGGACTTTCCAAGGATGTAAAATTCAACGATGTTAATGTTGTTTTTCCGCAAATCTGAAATCGTTGTTTAAAAACTCAAAAACTACCAACCAACAAATGTAGTAGATAGCAGTTTCTCTTTATCTTTTTTCCGTGCTCCTTTAAGGTAGTCATGTAGGAGAGATTGTTTTTTTGATGTATTTTTTAAATATCGTAGATAAAAATTAATAAGGCCTAAGAATGTTCTGAGTTCGTGAACGGTTGTTGGAAATTTTTAATTAACAATAGTTTGGACTTTGTCAGGTAAAAGTCGTGATCCTTGAGGAGTAATTAAATAACCCAAGAATTCTATTTCTTGTGTCCCAAAGATGGATTTGGAAGCGTTAATGCGGAGTCCATTTAATCTTTTAAACACTAGCTTCAAAAAGATTCTGTATTGTTTCTCACTAGCAGATGTTACCAGAATGTCATCTAAGTAGGGAAAAGCGAAATTTAGGCTAGAAAAAATTGTATTTATAAATCTTTGAGATGTTACTGGTGCATTTCTCAAACCAAAGCTCATGACATTAAATTCGTATAATCCAAAAGAAGTAATAATAGCAGTTTTACATCTGTCTTCTTCGGCAATGGGCACTTGATAGTAAGCTTTAAATAAATCTGTTTTGGAATAAATATTTGTGCCTTTTAAAATCTGATGGAAGTCTTCAATCCTAAGAATAGGCACTGTACTATTGTTTAGCTGTCTATAATCTCCACATGGGCGAAGATACCAACATTTTTTCAGAAGAAGACTTGCCATGAAGAGGATTTACCCATTGAGAACTTGAGGGTCTTATTATGTTATTGTCCATCATGAATTGGAACTCTTACTTAACTATTGCAAGCTTTCGGTGATCCAACTGTCTTGCTTCAGAATGCACAGGTTGATCATGTGTTATAATATGATGTTGAACATTATGTTTTAAACCTATTAAGAACAAATTTGGTTTGCATAAGTGTGGGTATTGCTTTAGAAGAGTATGAAATTTTGTCGAATGGTTTTCTGTAATGATATCATCATTTTCACTGATGGAAGCAACTTCACCAGTTACCTTTAGTTGAGTTACTCCATCAATAAGTTTTTGGCCATGCAAATCAATTATAAATTTAAATTTGCTAAGGAAATCAGCTCCTAAAATACCTTTATTAATTTTGTCGACTAAAAATGTAAATTGGAATTCTT
The DNA here is from genome assembly GCA_000611955.2 of Stegodyphus mimosarum. Taxonomy (NCBI): domain Eukaryota; kingdom Metazoa; phylum Arthropoda; class Arachnida; order Araneae; family Eresidae; genus Stegodyphus; species Stegodyphus mimosarum. The sequence goes on along the minus strand of KK121266.1, from coordinate 733,508 downwards.
GCCTAAGTCCCAAATCAAGTGTTAACATTTTTATACCATATATTTCAATTTTGGTACCATTCGCACCATACAACTTGAAACTGTTTGTCTTGCGTTGATACGAGTAAAATGCTAACATCTGCACCACTGTTCACTAAGAAACGCTCTTTCGATTTTATTACTGATAAATAGGTGAAATTGGCGACATTTTGGAACATTATCGACAGTAGAACTTGCCGCCTTCTCTACTGTGCATTGTCGTTTCCTTGATTGGATGACCTATCAGTTGATCAACTGCACGGCTGATTACATTTATCCTGATGACATTTGTTACCAAAACAGAAGTGATGAAAACAATATTTTCCCATAGAATTAAATCTTTTCCTAGAAGTACTGCGTGATCGTCTGCGAGACTGAGAATTGTTCCTAAATCGTGTTCCCGATATATGATGAACAGTCATTTCGGCAATTCGCTTTTCAAGGGATTGAATTTTCATTCAGTTCTGTATTCGAACAATTACCAGCTGTTAATATACTACAAATTTCATTAGAAGACGTCATATCTGAAATTTTATCAGCCATAATCGCCAACGTGGGTAATTCTTCGTCACTAACAAGTGTTATATTACGCAAAGAATCCGACAATTTCTCCAACCATAACGTTTCCATTAAATTTTCGGACACATCCGATGTTGCATCAGATTCTGATTTTTGTAATAATTGACTGGGTTTCAAGTTGCCTAAATTATTCCTGTAAGAAGTTTTTTAATTCGAGTACTTTCACTTTTTTTCTTTAATAAATCCAAAAGCCTTGTTTTGGATTCTGAATATTTAGTAGTGAAACTATTTGTTACGATATCCCAGATGCTCTCAACATATTTGGGTTCTAACTGTGATACCAAGTAGTTAAATTTGATTTCCTCCTAAACGATTCCCTTTTATCTTAAACTGAACTTCAACTTAAAAAAAAGATTTATGAGCGATCCAACCAAAATGGAGGAATTTTAACACTTACCTTGCCCAGTTCCTGTATAGTAGTATCTTTGACAGTTTTATCGTCTTCAGCCATATTCACTTTAAAATCAAAATTTCATGTCACCAATTATTGGCTTCTGACTCCAAATTAATCTTTATAATTAGCACTACGTTTCTTTAAATAACTTTAGTCCACACTTTTTTTAATTCGAAAATAAACTTTATTAAAGCTCTTAGCAAACATAAACAATTTTTAAACCAACAAAACTGAAAAATGGTTTCATTGTCATTCCGAAAAGACAACAAGAGAAATAAAACGATATTAATCATTATTTAATATTTCTGTAAAGTTCAAGCCACAACAGATATACACTTTTCTTTATTCTGTTTATTTTACACTCACTTCCAAAAGTTAGACATGGAGAGGAAAATGCTAATTTGCGCAAGCCAGTCAGAATTGAAGATGATGCAATTCGCTGCAGAGGTAGATGGAAGTATGCAAATATGTCAGGTAACAGGCAATCGCGCTTTCATGTCAAGAAATATGCAAAAAAGGCAGTCTTATAAGAAGCCAGCTTTATGAAGGGTTACAGAAGTTGATTGTAAGTGCTGATAGAAAGTGTTTAAAACTTTCATACAATTGTTTTCAAGACATACGTGTTTCTATGACTTCCAGAAGACGAATGGAAGATTCTAAGCGCTGGCGTGCTGTGAGGAGCATTGAAGCACGACAGTCGATCACAGATGTTGCTCTTTTCTCCGGCGTTCATCATTCTGTAATTTCACGTTTATAGAAACAATTCCAAACCACACAGACAGTTGTCCGAAGGCCCCTAGCCGGTCGCAAAAGGGTTACAACCCCCGTGGAAGATCGCTATATTGCTATTGTAGTCAAGCGGAATCGCAGAGCGACCCCACACGTGTGACATCTATGGTTACACCGTCCATTGGTAAGACGATATCTGCTGCTACTGTACGCCGAAGATTACATATGAGTGGACTGTACGCCCGGGCACCTCGCGTTTGTGTTCCTCTATCCATCCAATCAAGAGCGGCACGATTACAGTGGTGCCGGGAACATATCAATTGGAATGTGTCTGACTGGGCCAATGTCATGTTTACTGATGAGTCAAGATTTGCTCTGGAGCCAGATGACAAGCGTATAAGGATGGCGTGAACAACGAACACGCAATCAGTCCCAAAACATCACCGAACATCACGCATTCCGAGGAGGCGGAAGCATTATGGTGTGGGCAGGGATTTCATTAGGATACCGCACCGACCTGCTCATCTTTAAACGGGGTGCTTTGATGGCTGTCCGGTATCGAGATAAATTCCTAGAACACATTGTGAGATTGTACGCTGCAGCAGTGGGCCCTGCTTTTGTTTTAATGGACGATAACGCACGCCCCCATAGAGCTGACATCGTGGATGACTACCTGGAGAGTGAATTGATTGCGCGTATGGCGTGTTCAGCATATTCACCCGACCTTAATCCCATTGAAAATCTTTGGGATGTTCTCGGCCGTGCTGTATCTTCACGTTTCCCACCTCCAGCCACTCTTATTAAGCTGGAAACTGCTCTACAAGAAGAATGGCGATTGCTTAATTCTGCGGTGGTTGACCACCTAATTGAAAGTACGGTCACAAGGTGTAAACTTTGTATATAGATGAGGGGGGATCACATACCCTATTAATGTCCTTTTTTCATTTTATGCTGTTTATTTTCACTTTATACATAATTCTGTATAAGTCTCCAGTATGTCACTATCTGATAACTTACAAAAATTTAATATTGTTTTTATATCTGTATATAGTTATGTTAATTTTTTTGCATTTTACATCTTCGTGCTTAACTTTTGGAAGTGAGTTATTTTATGTAGCTTAAACGTTTTCGGTTTAAAGATTGTTTAGTAAAAACTAGTTTTTTTTAGCTCGTAGCACATATTTAATAACGTGTGAACTGTTTATATTATACGTAGAATGTCAGTGATATCTCATCATCTTACAGAAACGTCGTACGTTCTTTTTCTTACACTTTATAAGCAGAAGTAGATCAAATGCGGGTAAACCAGTGTCTGAAATGTAGGAAACTGCTAAACACGTCTCTAACTCCGATAAGATTAACATTTATTTATAGTTTTTGCATATGAAATTTCACGAACAGAAAGTCAGTCACTGTTCTTTTGAATTTTTGGTGGCTTAATGTTGCCACTCCACTTCTTTAACGTAACTTTATCAAAAACGAGACGATGTCGCAATAAATTCATGTACTTGAAGCGACACTACAAATGTGTATTAAATATTTCAAATTAAATGATTCTTATACGCAGTAAACTACAGATAAAACACATATCAAAGTGCTTCTTGCTGCTCTCATGCATAATGCCACAAACTATGGGTTTTGAATAAAAAATATATGCTTGGAGAGATTAATGTGCTTCATCTATTAGTACTACTATACCTATGGATTAAATTGGAAACATAAATATCCTTCGCTATTCTGATAAGCTTTTGAATCGCTTTGTTTGTTCATCAATAACAGATTAAATTTAGAAGAAAAATTAATATAATCTTTTCCCAATGACAGTTTCCTGAAGCATGAAAGATTAAATTTATTTTGCACAATGGCAAGACATTTCTTTTAAATCGTGCAGTTTGTTAATTAAATTTGAAACAAAAATACCTTATGCCTTGACAAGTAGCACCACATATTTTTAAATTCCTGTATTTAAAGAAAATTTTGTTGAATTCTTACAAACATGTATTAAATTAAAAATCAGATTCTAAATTCAAAATTCTGTTTTCGTGGGGCACATTTTTTCCTAGGTTGTTGTGTCTTTTCAAATGTAGTTGCTCTACATTCTGCCTTTTTACTTCCTTGGAAGAAAAAAGGAAAAGTAAGGAAATCGCGAAAAATTCCGAGTATCATACACTCATGGACAAAAAAATTAGCGCACCAAGAAGGAGTCGTCAAAATGAAACGAAATTTTACATACGTAATGACTACTTTGATATAAGTAAATGATAAGAAAATCAAAGAAAAAGGAGAATTTATTTCAGAGAAAAAGGCAAAAGAACGGAGGAGTTAATACTCCGTTGGAACCCCTTTAGCGCGAATGCACGATGCGATACGATCGGGCATTGAGTCAAAGAAGTTCTGTATGATGTTTTGAGACATTTCGTTCTATATTTGCTGTAACCTTGCCTCTAGTTCGTTCAAACTCGTGGGATGCCCAACTCGTCGTCCCAAATGATCGCAGATATGTTCGATTGGAGACAAATCTGGGGATCGGGCAGGCCAAGGAAGGGTAGAAACAATGCGGAGACAGTCTTGTGACACCCTTGCCGTATGAGACCAAGCATTGTCTTGTTGAAAAATGGTTCCTGGGAGCCGTTGCATGAGTGGCAACACATGTGGTTGCAGAATTTCATGAACATATCGCTGGGCTGTCATGGTGCCGCGGAACAGTACTAGGGGTGACCGTGTATTGCAAGCAATGGCACCCCATATCATCACACCAGCTGTGGGAGCGATGTGTCGCTGTGCAGCAAAGGCAGGATTGAGGCGTTCACCACGGGCCCTCCACACACGAACACGATTGTCATCACTGCGGAGATTGAATCTGGATTCGTCGCTAAAGACGACATGGTTCCATTCCGCTGCAGTCCAATTTCCTCGTGCTCGACACGACTCCAAAGGAAGGCTTCGGTGGGTGGGCATCAAGGGCAGCAAACGTAATGGGCGCCGCGATACCAACTTTCCTTCAGCCAGGCGCCTTCGTATGGTTCGAGAAGACACAGGGGCCTTTAGTGAAGGTGCTACCTGTGCCTGGATGGCGGCTGATGAAGCAGTTGGCTGTACGCGTGCATTTCTTACGATGTGGCGGTCTTCTCGACGACTGGTCTGTCGAAGGCGTCCTGAGCCTGGTCTTCGTGTACATGACATCTCTCGGGTCCACTGGTCCCAACACCTCCTCACAACGCAATCAGAGCGGCCTAATTGACGAGCTACTCGTCTAGCTGACCACCCAGCTTCCATCATCCCGACGATTCTCCCCCTCTCAAACTGCGACAACTGCTCATATTGTCTTCGAACACGGCGTAATGGCATGTCTACCTCAGCTTTTCCTTTGTAAATGATTCAGCACACTCAAACAAGCTTTGGTTACCTGTTTTATACTCCACAGAGTACGACGTTCAACGCCCTCTACAGGCTATACGTAATGCGCAATCACGCTGCATTTCTAATTATTTGCATATCTCCTCGACATGTACCTTCATTGCATGTTTCGTTACGATCCCGCAATTATTTCTTGGTGCGCTAATTTTTTTGTCCATGAGTGTATTTCAACGAAAATGTCCATTTTGACCACTATCGAATACAATTTAACGATGTTTTTGCCTGAAATCTGTACGTAAGGACAGAAGAAAGGATTCTTTTTCCCCAACGAATGATAAAACTGATTTAAAATGGATTCAGAAGAGATTTTTTTGTGGTGTCTGCACGTACATACGTATGTATGTATCTCGCATAACTCAAACACGAGCAGCCTCAGAACGTTGAAATTTTGTATATAGGACTGCCATAGCATGTCATTTTTCACCTCCCATTTTAATTGCAATCGGCCGCACCAAAAGCATATATATTTATATATCTAGTCTGTTACTCGGCTCGGTGACTTCATTTTTTTTATTATGTATTGGCAAATTGTGCATATTTTGCTTTAAAAATGATTAAATTATGTTGTTCTTATCTTTCGGTTAAGGTTTTTATGCCTTTTATTAATCTGCATGCAATAGTTCTAGAATTATCAACAATTTAAATGTTGTTTAGGTGCAGCTAAGCCTAAGTTTTTTTACCATGGCAGCCATATTTGTTTACATTCGAAACTTAGCAGAACAGTGAATTAAGTTTTTCTGCACCTTCAGTGTCTTTTGTCGATTGACACCAAAAGGAAAATTCTAGTTTTCTGCTCCGAAAAATCTGCCATCTTGCCCGCTGGCCGAATTGCTTGTTTCGCCTAGATATTGTAATTTTAATTATAAAATTTTTTAAAATTGTTTTAACTGTATTTGGTGTTTATGTTTTTATATCTCTTTCGATTTTTAATAATGATATTTTGAGTTTTTATGTATTTTTGCCTTGCCGCGAAGGGAGAAACGAATTAATGGAATGAGAAATGTATCTCTAATGAAATTCGAGGAAGTAAGTTTAAATGAAACTCAGGGAAAAATGTGTATACTGTAATATTCCGTACAAGGAAGTCATGTGGTGTATAAATCAGATTTTTTTCACAATGTGAGGAATAAACGTACATATAGATTCTTCACTATTTAATAGTAGAGATTATTTAGCTCTTTGTTATTGATTTAATATAACTTATTAATTTTTTGCTTATTGCTTTATAATTTATTTAGTTATTATTTGCTTGTTAGTCCAAAGGGGCAATTTGCCCGGAAGGACTATTAATTTCGTTTTCGAATTTTGCGTTGATTCACTAAAAGCCTTGTTTCACTTTTCAAATTGTTGCCACCAATATAGCCCTGTATTATATTTAAAGAAATTAAATAATGAAGAATCTCCATAAATGCATTTATGTTTTTCGTATTGTGATAAAACAACGGTATCTAGAGCCATCAAATTTTGAATATTCAACGTTTCCACACGAATATGGGCATCTGGAAGCCCAAATTTGAAATTCGGAATTTGTTTTATTATCGATTTCATATTTTGTAAAACTTTAACGAATTTTTGATTAACAAACTCAAGGATTTCAAAGCGAGCAATGGCAGCGTTGTACAGAAAAAACATTTTTTATCTCCAGCGCGGGGACTGTTTATCAGAAATTCTGAAGACATGCTCATTTAAAAATTATTTTGCGATATTGCTCTTGAACAGAATTTTATAGTTTAAGTGCAAAGAACATGATATTTAATAAATAAAGGTAACACACAACAAAATATGAAAAAAACCGGAACATCTTCAGTATAGGCCACCTTCAAAATTTGGCGAATTTGTTTGGGGCCAAAGCGCTTCAAATACCGTGTTTTGAAAAATGGTTACCATCAAGATTTCCGACGAAACTCCGTGTTTCAAAAATGGTGACCATCTTATTTTCACCAGAAATTGGGGATAACAGAAATAAATTTACGACTATTCTACATGTTTTTAAAAGAAAAAAATGTATTTAGGAATGATTAAGCTTAGAAGGATGTAATTTTAAAAACAATTAAAAAACTTTTAGATATTTCTCCCTTATCAATTAATTCTGTAATTAAGAATTAATTAACTGTGAACTAAACTTACTACAGGTGAGCCAAGAACCTAGCCTAATCGATTTGTCAGCCCTATACTTCTTCATCTCCAAATTCGATAACTTTCTCTGACTAACTAAACCGCATAGTATCTTACATTTTCCACAGGAAACTCTATCCTTCAATAATCCTCAATTCACCAAAAATCCTCTAAAAGGTTCATACTTTCTTGTTAATTCATATATAAAATATCTGTTTCGAATGCCCAGCTTTCCTGAATGTTTACCCCGCTTATTTGAAAACTCTGACCTCAAATTTTCCTTTAAGATCTCCTGATACTTAATTACAATATCACTAACAGCAGGTCTAGAGTAAGCCATAACTTAATGCAAAAATCTCACCTCCAAAGTAGCCAAAAATCTTTTCTCCAAAATAGTATTCTCCACGATGTCTGCGCGTTAAATAATCGCCGATAATGGTGTTACGAATTTTGTATTTAGGAAGTTAATTTTAGTAGAATTACAATTAAAATTGTTGTATTTCCCGTGCAATGTAGCGCAAGACAAATTTTAAAAGAAAGCTATGCCGGAAAAGTAAGAATACAGGAGCACGTGCATTTAACTTTTCCGTGAATGGATGTCTCGGTAATTCGTATTGAAATTGAATTTATTGAATGGTATAGGTTACCACATGCTCGTACATGGGTATGGGTTGCCACATACTATCATTTATTACCATTCTTGGCTATAATTTTTGGCTAAGGCTTATACTAAAGGGTAGCCAAAAACCGCCCCTTTGGACGTAATTTAAAAATCTGAAACCTTTCAAATTTTTTTTTATTTTGCTTTTATTTTTAATGTTTATACTTTTATGTATCTTTATATGAGCATGTTTTTTATATATCTTATTTTAATGATAATAAAATTATGTTATTAAAATAAACGAATGATGAATAAAATTATAAAAAAATGATTATCTCTGATGAATAAAATTACTAGAATGAATGAATGATGAATAAAGTTTTGTTAATGAAATTACGTTACTAAAATTTTAATGTTATTATTATACATTTTTTACTCTTTATATTTTTATATATCTTTTTCTGTATATACTATTATTAATTTTGATTTGCTCGTCTTTTCCATCTTTCCTGATGGCATTCTTTAGCGCTCCAGAGCTTCTAGATATTAAACACTGTTATGTCAAATATTTAAAAACTTCGAGAATGTTTAGGGAATCCGGGACATTATCTAGGATATATCTTAAAGCCGGACATTACACTAAATTCCGAGACGTCCAGTCACTGCAATTTAGACATGCACGAATCTTAAGAATTTCACTACTAGCATTTATTATAATGTTCATATCTAATAATGACGCAGAGCGATAGGAATATATATATATATATATAATTTAAATTATAAAAAGCTTTAGTGAACGCGATTTTCAAATGTGGTACCGAATATACACGAATTTTTGAAATGAATAAATTAGTATAATACATGTAAATTAAAGTAAAATAGTATTTCGGTATCTTTCTAGATTTAACTGGTATATAAAATCCTTTTATTTCATTCGAAAGCGATTTAAAATGGGATGATAATCTGAAGTCGGTTTTGTGTATTTAGACTGCATAACAAAAAGATTTCTTTTCCTCTTGTGTAGGTAAGAAGGTCATATGCTGCCCACGTGAAAATATTTGTCCTTCTAACACTTCTAGATTCTATTATGTCACATAAAGATGCACTACTGTTAATAAAGATCGTTTTCCCTGGAAAAGGAATTATATTTCAGCACATGAATTCATTTTACATGAATTTTCTATAAGTTCTATACTATTCTAGAGATGTTTTTTGATACCTCAAAATAAACAAACTGTTATTTATTTGTTTATTTTGAGGTATCAAAAAACATCTCTAGTACAGCGTTTAATTTTTTTGCTTCATTTTGAGACACATTTCATTGTTTACCGTAGTGTGATAATCGTCTAAGCGGCATGGAATATTATCCGTCTTGAAAGCTATTACTCTAATTACGGCATAAGATCTTTAATTTACCTTCTAACAGTATTATGCTTATTAGCTTAATAATACAGTAATTAAATACAATAAATCTATTTTTAATAATTTTTATTCTCATAGTATTTTATTTCTTTTTATTTTTCATATGTTGCTTGTAAAAAATTAGTTTTGGAAAAAAAATGTATTCTCTGTAATCTTTACCATTAGATAGTGTTCAGGTAAGAAATCTAAATTCCATTTTAATTTGCCGTCTGCTTCTAGTCACGACAGTCTTAATATCCTTTAGTAAATCTAGAGCTAAATTATTCTTTGGTAATTTTGAAACTAAATTGTCTTCTTCTGCGTCTCAGTTTCAATTGCTTCATCTGACTCCAAAGATGAAAGTTTTTTAAGAGAAATATTTCCTGGATTGGTGGAACTAATTCTGTAGACATGGTTTTCGCATGGTTGCCGTACTTTCCTGGGTATAGCTTAACCACTTTCGTTAGAGGCCACAGCACCTTGTGTTTGTCGTCATACTCGATGAGAACTCTGTCCCCGATTTTTATTTGTTGAGAAATCGGCACTGTAGATGGACGTAGTAGGCCAAGATATTCACTTCTAAATCTTTTCTTCAAGAGCTGTCATAAATTGTATAGGTGTCTCAATCTCTTGTTTAAATCAACTTTATAAAGGTAATCCAAATCCGAAATTCCAAAGACTGGAATTTCCCCTTAAAAAGGGATGGTGTCAAAGAGATGAGATCATCAGAGTTCTCTGACACATAAATGAGTAATCTGGCATTCACAATTGCTTAGCAGTAATCAAATCATCAAATCATAGTCACAAGTCAGTCATCAAATTTTCATCATTCAAACATGATTGGCCTAGGTATCGATGCAAAAGCTTCTTAATCATTTGAACAAATCGTTCCCCAAAACCACCCCACGATAGTGCTGCGGGTGGACTGAAATTCTAGTGGATCTTGTTTGTGGCGGTTTCAATCTCGATGGTATTCCTATGAATTAATTTCAAGAGATTATTGGATCCGATACAAAATTGCCTCCCTTCTCACTATAAATTATCAAGCAATTCAATACTATGGACAATAAATCTTCTAAAGGCCAAGTAAAAATCCTGGAGTTGAAAGGGAGAAAATCAGTTGCAAATGAACCGCCCTGAAAGCAGCACAGGTGAAAAATAAAATCCCAGCTTTTCTTTTACCTTTCAAAATTAATGGGGACAGCTAAATCAACTCCGACAATCTCAAAAACACGAGCATCTCTGTTTTCTGGTAGTGTGGCATGCACAGTCTGTAGTCGTTTACTTCCATGTCTTCTGCACCTGAAATATGCATATAAAGCTTTTCAAATAGTACCTCTGCTTTTCAGGATTCAAAACATCTCTCTAAATGTTGACATCAATTCATGAATTGCTGCATGAGAAACAGATAGATGTTTATGAATTACCAGTTTTTTCACAGTTTTATGATTCTTCTGAAGTAACATCGGATAATAAAATTTCCATGGTATTTTCTTTTAGTTAACTTAAACTTGACACTTAAAATGCCTTCGTCATAATTGAGCACACTAACTAACTTCAGCTTCTTACTGTCATGCGGTAAAAAAGAATCATATTGAATAATCTTCCGAATAGATTTTTCAGCTCTTGTCATTTCATAAACCTTTAACTTTCCTACTTCTCTTTCTACTTTCCTCTTTCGGGTATTTACTATGAATCTGTGTATCTAATTAATCACTTTCATATTTTCGTGTACTTTGAGAAATAGCGAAAGAATCGAGAATACATATCGCTAATATCGCTTAAGGAAAAAATACTTGCTTTACGTTTTTCATTGTTAACCTCTTCTTTATTATCGATTGGGTTAGAACGAGGACATTCTTTTTCCCCCAGTGTCAACCAAGGTGGGCCCTCCAGCCATCTTGATTCAATAAGCTTCTTCACAGAACATCCTCTTGATGGCCTATCAGTTTGGTTTTCTTCACGCGGTACAGGGTGCCAATTTTCACTGTCCGATAGGATTCTAATTCCTGAAAATCTGCTGAAAAACTTCTACTTCTTCCCGAAAACTTCTACGTTCTTTATCCAGAATAGGGTTGTTGAAGAATGGGTCTAGTAATATTCCTTTGAAATTTCGACCTTAAGGTTCTTCTTGACTTTATATCAGTGGAACTAGTCTGAGAATCTTCACGGATGATAACAAGGGCAATTCTTTGGCTCCCTTCAAGAACTTTCTTTTGATATCTCCAGGTAGCTATGCTGGAGCTAGCTCAGTTTAGTTTTCCAGCTCTTTTGAAAGTATAACTTTGGAAAGTGTGTAAAATGGAGGGGAAAGCTATTATGTCCAAAACTCTCTATAGATTTGATAGTACGTTTCGTCTACGTCTAGTCACTGATAGATCAATCAAGTCAACATTAGGGTATGTCACAAAACAATGAATCTTCATATTTATCCCACAGAAGACCAAGTGCTTTCAATGGTTCGCCCATTGTATATTTTTCACTGCTCAGTTCTGTTTGTTCCTACGCTCTTAAATCACAGTTAGCACTTGGCCTTAACTGAGTTGATTTTGCAATAAAGTATTCTGCCTCTTCATTCGAATTCACTGAAGTGAAACAGTTGTGAACACATAAGGAATTTTTCAACTTCGTTGCCACTTATTTCAAAGAAGGTTCACATTGATTTAAGTGAGAGTTGATACTGCTCCTAAAAGAAATCAACTGCATTTTAGTCCAAAGTCTAGCCTAAAATGGCGAAATTACTTTATTTCCTTTTGTTCCGAGTTTTTCCACCATAGGAATCGTAGGAAATCGCGATCATTTCTTTGAAGAGATATTTGAAGAAAAGTTGTGGTTAATATCTCAGATAATCTCTATTTTTCATGTCTAAATCCAAGAAGCAATTTAGGTATCAATTCAGTTAAATTTCGACCTTTTTCTAGACAGTTGTTAAGTGATAGGAAGTCCTTTTGTTGCGTGAAACATCAAATGCAGGTCTTACTGTTGTTGTACAATTACCTTTGGAGACCGGTCTGTGGGAAAGATTATGATTGTTAAGTCGTTCCTCTTCTTCTGGTGCTTCTTCTATTATCCAAGTTCGAGCCACTCTTCGAACACTGCATTTTATGTTTCAATTTATCTTTCAACAAGAGCTACTTTGTCGTGGAAATCAATTGTTTTCCAGCAACTTCTCTGTTACTTGGTAAAGCTTCTTTATCATTGAATCAACGTGAACTGACTTCATGTAGATCATTCACCCTTTTCAGAGTCTTCTGAAAGTGATCCCACACTACTTCTTTTAACTCTGAAATATTTTTATTTTCTTTAGCATCTGCAATTCCCAGTGCTTCTAGTTTCACAAGTCTTCTATGTCACTGCTATGAGTCAACATGGACGTTATTGCTGATGAAATGGAACAAGGATTCTTTCCCGTGACTGTCCATCCAAGCAGTGCCTTCATAGCAGTCAGTCCATTTTCTAATTTCTGAAGTCTTCCGGTTAACAGTGCATTTGTGACGTCAGCTCCAATAAGAACTTCCATTTTGAAATCCCTTCTTCCTACATCAGATGAATGGATATTTTTTTGCCTTAGTTCTTCTAAGCATTGTCTAGGCTGTCAACTGACTACTGGCCTAAAAATCGTCGACCGTTCCAACACGATACGTCGTCTAGAAAAATCATCTTTTAGGCTTGAAACGTTCATTTCATAACGTTTGTGAATTTCTATCTTCGTTGTTACTCCTCCAAAATGTGCATGAATTAAAGATTCAAATCCACTTGCATTCTGTGTTTATATCAACACATATGAACAATGCGACCCTGTGTCGATAAGTGACCTTACTATCTTCTGCTTTTTGCTTATGCTGATATTAAGTAATAGTGTTTAAAGAAACACTTCATCCAGGAAATTAGTGCTCGAAAGTGATACGTTTTGTGTTTCATCTTTATTGTTTTCCTTATTATTGCTCTTTTGATTGGTGTGCAAATCCAGACACATGATAACCAAATGCCGTTTCAAGCATATCAAACATCGTACATTTGTCTTGCATTGCTTGGCTCTGTTCCCAATTTTGAGGTCGAAGAAGCAACCCTCCTTTTCTTTATGTCATCATTCTTTTGACTCAAGAAACATCTTCTGAGCAACAAAGCAATCTCTAATGTCATGTTTTTTCTCATAAAATATGCAAGAATTATTTTCACTGTAATTGGGTGCTTTATTATGGCCTGAGAATAAATCGTTCCCTGTATTCACCCGAAATTTTCACTAATTAAACCCAGCTTTCGCCAAAGAAATTCTCTGCTCTCCTTCCACTTAAGTCTTGAAAAACAATAACAATTGTTTCAATTTTTCAGAGTGATAATTTTCTGGTGTAATTATTGATGCATGATTTCTAAGCCAAACTCGTATATTTTCCTGAGGAATGCAGGATTCAGCGAGCGGAAACAGCATTTCAGCATATTTGTCACTTGTCATTCCTTTTGACTCCAACAAACGTAAATACGACTCTGACTTGTCATGCAGTTCTGATATACTGCATTTTCCCTTTTGATCAGTAATAGTTTTAATAATCAGACCTAAAAACTCCCGAATGTGGAATTCTACCTACAGTTCTTCCCTGCCGAACCTATTTCTTAAGTTTTCTATAACGTTTTTATGATTTTCGAAAGTTGCAAGGAAGCTGTTCGCAATACACGTGATCTCGTACCGGGTACGGTCGCTTGAACGAGTTAATGCATCTTATTCTCGTTTGGAATTTCTTTATTTTTATGTATTTACCGGCATTCTATTTCAGGTAATTTCAATTTCCGTTTATTCAAATTTGGCGGCACACTGCCAATGGATTGTGTCCTTTGACGATTAAAATATAATTCCTTTTCCACTCGTATTAAACCCATCTAATGCATTTTCTTTGTACTTTTTAACTTTTGCCCATTAACTTTCAAACTGATCATTTTAAGAAAATTCTGAATTTAATATTTGAGTATCAAATGAACTAAATTCAACAGATAAACGTTTGAAAGTAACAAGTTTCGTTTTCGCAGATTTTTCATCAAGAATTTCCTTTCCTAATTCCTACAAAATTGCATTGTTTTCGTAAAAGACAGTCTGTGCGGTTTTCGTTTTTCAATTAACGATTCCATTTCATTAAAAATAAATTCAATAAAATCTAATAAAATTAAATTCAATAAAATCAAATAAAATTAAATTCAATAAAACCAAGACATTGACTTCTTTTACCTATCACTTCCATTGTCAGCAACTGTTCGAAATACTAACCGTTCTCCTTTTTCCTAATAAATTTAAAACAATTTTACATCTAATATGTCAAACGTCATGTTTATTTTCAAAATCCGTAGAACAACAAGAAAGTACAAGAAAGATCAGGAGGAGGCCAATATTACAATGTCAAACTATGAATGAAAGATAACAACTGAGGCTCTGTTCTAACAACACACCGAGAATATGCACCTTGAAGCCGAAATTTTGAATTTCAAATTGGTATTTCATTTATATTATGTTTTGTACAAAATCAATGAAATCTTGGTTAACAGACTCAGCGATCTAAAGAAAATATGTTGCCACTCGGCGGAACATAGGATATTTACGTATCATTCTGAAAGTTTGTTGCCATTCGGCCAAACGTATTATATTTATCTTTTAAATTTAATCAAGAAATTCAGCTATTTAAAAGAAATCTACTATTCCTGCTTGGAAAAAAAATCTCCCACATTACAGTATGTTCCCATTCAGCAAAGCATGAGGAATTTAATTTGTCTGTTACTGATTAAAATATTAAGCGATTTAAATTAGATTAGCTGGATCATTAAAGTCATTATATATTTTCGTTTTTAGGCGGCTCGCCACATGAACGGCATGTATTCTGAAACAATATTAAAATAAATATAACCGAACGTTGCTTTGAATTGTTTTTAAAGCATCTTAATTTATAATATACCTCAATTTAGAT
>KK121266.1:703092-718278 GCA_000611955.2 Stegodyphus mimosarum | reverse complement strand
GCAGGTTGCAGAAATAAAAGTAGGAACTGCTTTTCTTATGTAGTTAAAGAAGATGGCTGGCTATAAAAATAAATGGCGAAAAAGAGCGAGAAGTGTTTCAAAACAAAAAACCCAGCAGAGGGCGTGGCTGTTCAAGACTCGGAAGTTGTTCGCACGGAGGAGCGAGCCGATAGCGCACAATATCTCCAGAAAGCGCGCGCTTCGCGAGGGCTTAGACGACATCTGTTGAGATTTAAATGCACTACTGTCATATTTATGGTGTAAATAATTCCAGTCTTTGACGCAAATCCAAAAGTGTAGTTCCATACGCTGACCCGTATGGTTTTCGGTGCTATTTTTTAGTTCGAAAATTATTCTCTCGGAAGTGCGTTAATTTTCTTCTAGAATGTTTTCATTTGCTTAAAGAAGGGGACATGAGTTCTGAAACTTTTGTGTCCCTTGCTGAGCCGAAAACGGAGCAAGATTGTTATGAAAAATATGAAAACTTTAGTCCTGAAGGTAAGTACATATTTTGCGTTTTCTTTGAAAAGTTTTCTAAAATATTTATAAGAATAACTGCGGAAATTATTTCCTTATGAAAAACGGTATTTTTTTTTTTCAAACGGGAAAAGTAAAATATTTGTATCCAATTTTTTTTTACAAGTGATGCTTATGTTCCAAATAACACATTCTCTTATTTATGAAATTATTATCCTAAAGTGTGTCAAAAGCAATTATTCTATACAAAAAGCAATTATTCTATTATTTCTAAAGTGATGAGCATCACTTTAGAAATGTCTTTATTATTTACAATGAACGTGCTGTTAACATTGAAATTATCAATACTATTATATACTAAACAAGATTTGTAAATGAGTCATTGCACGTGTAGCTCATTGCTATTCTTATATTTATTGAAAATTAAGTTTTATATACAGAAGTTTCAAGTTTTTTACCTTCACTATGTTTTAAAGCAAGTTATTGTTTTTACTTTGAGATATGATGCCAATTGCAAGTAACTTTCAGTTGATTAGAATCAAACTGACTCTGTATATTATAATCATATTATAGAATGCAGTATTTAATTTTACTAATATAAAAGAAAGCCGATATTTAATGAAATTCCATAATTCCGTATTCTTTGTTACGGTATATAAAGTGAAAGTATTTCATAAAATGGAATAAGCTGAAAATAATTTGCGCGTATTATTCTGTAGTAAATATGTAATGAAATTATTCCGTAAAGTGCAATTATGTAAATTATATGAAAACCGTATTCACATGTAATTCCGTCTCTTAACATAATCTGTTTAAGTGCACAAGGGAATTTATTTTTCGTTTGCATAGCAGTCACAGAATTAAATCACAGAAATTTCTTTAACGCAAATTTAAAATTTGCTTTAATTAAAAAACTTTTAATATTTAGTAAAAAAATTGTTTCTTGCATCAGAGGTACTTATTATTCTTGATCCTCATTTTTCATCTGAATCATTTTTGTGTCAATTTTTGTCACTTCTCAAATAAATGATATAATGATGCTACTAAATTTTATTGCCTTATATTATTATTTTTAAAGAAATAATGTATCGAATATTAAAAAACGCTCCTTTTTCAAAGAAATAATATATGAAAAATATATTTATAATGAAATAATAATTTATATTATCGAATACAAAAAAAGTGTACAGAATCATTTAACACTTTATAATAAATTCTGAAGATATACTGTTTTGAATATTTTGTGATTTTACTATTGAACTTTTCCTGGCGTAAGAGTGAAGAACGTGATATTTAATAAGTAAAATTAAAAATGCAAAAAGTTAATAATAGAAAGATTCATCTGACATTGATATGATAAACTTAGAAAAGACACTTAAAAAATTAACATTGATATGATGAACTGAGAAAAGACTGGAAACATTAAAAAAAATAATAAAACATTCAGATTTTTATATTACGCCCAAAAAAGTGTTTCTTTAACTTTTTGTGTATTACCTTTATTTATTAAATATTATGTTATTCGCACATAAACCACATGAAACGCAATTCAACAGTAATATCACAAAATATTTAAAAACAACATATCTTTAGGATTTCCGATGCACAGTCTCGCGCGCTGGAGATGAAAATGTTTTTTTTCGTACAGTGTTGCCATTTCTCGCATTGAAATCGTTGTGTTTGTTAATTAAAACTTAGTTAAAATTTCATAACATTTGAAATAGATAATAAAGTAACATCGAAATTCAAAATTCGGGCTTTCAAGTCCCCATGTTCGGTTGGAGGACTACGTTATTCAAAACTGGATGGCTGTAGATACCGTTGTTTTTTCACAATGCAAGCAGCATTCATGCAGATTCTTCATTATTTAATTTCTTTAAATATAATACATAACGATAATATTTGGTGGGAACAGTTTAAAAAGTGAACCAATGCAGAAAGTGAAACGCTGTTTTAAGACTAATAGCCCTTTGGGTCTAATGTCTCTTTGGGCTTAAAAAAAAAGGGAAAGGCAGCTTTCAACACTGTATCGGGAATTCTAAAGCAGTGTGCTGCCACTCGATAAAGCATAACGTATTTATATTTCAGATTTAATGAGGAAACTCGGCGATTCAAAAGAATTTCCAGAATTCACCACAGGTTTCTACAGATATTGTCCCACTGTATTAATTGTGCAGCTCTGCCGCAGTTTTAAGAAAAGAAGGAACAGTCTGACGGTCCCTGACGCATTTTCCCCAACCGGAAGCCAGTAAAGATTACTTTCGACTCGCCAATCTTTTTTAAGTATCCTTTTGCCACACTTACATACATACCTTCTGTGAGATTCGAAGCCGAGCCTTTCGGAACGGCAGTCAGCATCACTAGCCACTCTATTGTATGAGCGGCGTTATTAATTACCAACTAGATCCGCTGGATCCGTGAAATGACACTAACTGGATTTATTAAAAGCATTATATGTCTTTTTCTTTCTTACAGTAAAAATTTTAGGCAGCTGGCAATACCAGCGGCTATTTACTTGAAAAGTTAAATCGACAACAAAAGTGATTCGACATAAAAGTTAGGTTCAGATTTGTTTTATTATCTATTTCGTATTTTGTTAAACTTGATATATTTCATATTTTGCAAAACTATTATCTATTTCATATTTATATTTCAAACTATTATCTATTTCATATTTTTATTATATATTTCTTATTTTGTAAAACTATTTGTTAATCATCGTTAAACGATGATTAACAAACTGGACGATTTGAAAGCGAACAGTGGCAACACTATACGAAAAAAAAAGTGATCTGCAACTCGCGAGAGTGTTTATCGGAAATTCTAAAGATGTGATGTTTTTAAATACTTTATAATTTTGCTGTTAAATGGAGTTTTATGCGGCGTAAGGTTTAAGAACATGATATTTAATAAACAAAGTAAACACACAAAACGTTAAAAATAAAAAGCCAAAAAAAGTTGCGTAAACCTATCTTAGTAAGAAAATTGAACATTCGTGTGATGAACTGGGAAAAAACTAAAAACACACACACACACACAAACAAAAAGCCGACACTTTGTATCAGGAATTTTAAACGAATACTGCAATGCTGCTTTTAAAATAAATCTGAAACTTTTCAGATTTTATTAATTACTTTAATTACTGTAATTTCTTTTTACATTTTATTTTAAAAGGATATTTATTTTAGATTTTTCGGTATCAGTTAATTTAGCAGTTACACATGCCAAAAATGCAATGTGCCAAGAAATAATATGTAACACATCCAGAAATACAAAAATAAACACCGTTTATTGAAAATTTCACCACACCTTAATAAAAATTTCGTTGCTAACTTAAAGTATACTTTAAGTCAGCAGTGGTCAGATATAAATAGTCAATTCTGAATATAAAATTTCAGTGTCTAGCATAAATTTCTCTGTCTGTCATAATTTTTTCTTTGTTTTTTGTTAATACTGAAAGCAGTAGCACGGGCTATAGTGGAAAATATATGTTCTTTTTCGGTTAGCTTAGGTTACTTTATTGATAGAGGTAAAAGCACTTGAAGTTTATCTGCCTTGTTTATTTCATTTATTTATCTGGAATGATATTTTTGGATGGGGTTCTAAACGTATATTTTTAATCACTTATGCCTTAAAGAAGAGGAATTTAGGTTTTAAATTTTTACTGGTTGCATTATTTTCATTCCCTGTATGACGTACGGGAAGCATTGTAATTACGATAAACTTCGGTTACCATATTTTAACGGAAATATCCATTTTGACGTTCCCGAATTCCTTTGGACGATATTTTGCGTGACGTCTGTTCGTATGAACAGAATAAAGGCCTCTTTTTCGCGAAACGGATGCTAATATGGATTTAAAATGCACTCAAAGATGATGTTTTTGGGACGTATGCGTATGTATCTAACATAACTTCAAACACAATTAGCCGTAGATTGTTAGGGACTGCTATGACATCTAGTTGTGCATCTTCTTTTTTTATTGCAATCGGCAATGCCAAACGTATCACTCGGCCTTTATTTTCGTAACCGTCTGTTGTCATATATTTTAATGACAACAAATATTTTATATAGTCATATATTTTTGACTACAGAACTGTTTTATATAACGAAAATATTCAGGTTTTGGCAATGCAAAATTTAAAAAAATTCGTTTTGAACAAATAACGAAATCTAACTATTAATGCGGTCTTTCGGTTCTTGTACTTCTATTTGGAAAAATTTTATACTCGTTATAAGAAGTAAAATTATAAGAGTTTGTATTCCCGTATTACAAAAATTGCCGGGATATTTTTAATATCTAGTCTTCATTGCTAACATAAGCTGTTACCAGACAGACGTACTTGAAAGTGCATTTAGTAACTTCTCCTTAAGACTAGAAGATGAATAAAACAAAACGGAAGGTGTAAAAGGCCCTTTTATTAAACTCAGTTAGTTACAGTCTGCACAGTCTTACGTACTTATAACTTTCCCATCCACTTGTGATGAGGAACTTAATGCTAGCAAACTAAATCTAAGAGATGAGCTAGTAGTTCAAGACTACACAAATTAATTTAACCTAGCAGGTTGACTCAGAAACTTACACTGGCGTGATACTAACTTCGGCAGCAAGAATGCGAAGCCGAGATTCAAAATTCAAACAGCTGGCAGCAATAGCAGCGTTGGCACTCAATAGCGTATACACGCTCTGACTAACCTTTTCACTACTTCAATTTAAATACACTCTCGTTAACGCTAACCCATTTACATCTTGGCAAGGAAACTCAAAGGAAGCAAGGAGTGATAGAAAAGTCTAACAAATTAAAATAACTATTCGTAAAAATAATATAAAGCCTTAAAATTTAATTTCAAAATTTGCAATTTTTGATGTCGTTTTCAACTTGCCTTGAGAGATGTATTAATTAAGTTAGAATAATTCGAGGAAATAAGTTTTAACGGAGTGCAGAAAATACAGTGTATACATTCGTTCCCGTGCCTCGTCCCCGTAGGCATACATTTTTACATACGGTCACAATATAACTTAATAGACGCACAAGGATTTGGAAAAATGGCTTTAAAGTGCTTTTTCCAAATGTAACAGACTATAATAGTAGAAATAGTGCTAAATGACGGATTTCTGTTGTCTAAAATTCTTAATACTTAAATGCCGTGAGGAATAAATGCATATATTGCCATTTTTATGAATAAATGGTTGGGAGTTCTGATTCTTTGTCTTAAACAATTTAATTCACTTATGTAATTATGTATGAATTTATGTATTAATAATACGCAAAAGTATATTTTCATAAACGCTATAATTTTTAAAAATTCGTGAAGAAATAAGCAAATATTTGACTACAAAATATTACATGAAGTGTGCGGTTGTCAAAAGAATACCTTTTATGGAGAACTAAATTAAAAAAAAACTAATCTGCATATTTATATAATGTACAATCTGTACCACCTCCCACCCAAAAAAGGGGATAGTTGTTTATCTCCCGCTCTACTGGGTCGATTGACGAAATTTAATTTGCATTTTTCATGTCTCAATAGCGCGACTTAGGATATATATTAGATTTATATATAGCATTGTTCTAACATATGTATCTGGAGACAAAATCGGAGCTTTTTTGAATTGACATACTGAAGTTTTTCCATATTCAGGTTCAGGTTGTAGTGCAGCGGACACCCATTGTTTAACCATTGCTAATGTGGGTATTGTCCAACTGCACTGAATATCTTTATTTGAGCATTATTTATTTTTTTTGAAGAACTTTGACATATTTACAATTTTTACATACGGTGACAATATAAAGGTGACATACGGTGCCTTTCATACTCAAATACATAATGGTAAATATAGAACATAATGGTAAATACAGAACATAAAGGTAAATACATAACATAAAGGTAAATATATAACATATTAATACATAATGGCGTACAGAGAACAATACGTTTACAAACATATATATAACATGATTATACACATAACTGCAAAGCGTATTTTTTTGCCTGCATATGCAGAGCGTATATACTTAGTACATGCAGAAATCATTTTGTATATGATTTATTTTTCAGAATATTTTAAACTTCTTTTTGTTTCGTTGGATGCAAAGAGGTGTTGTATGGTTTTTTAGTTCTTTTGTCAATTCTAGTCCATACTTTTATCGATTTTGTTCTTCAATGGTTTATCAAGTAGGTCGTTTTGTCAGTTCTAATTTAAATGTTTTAAAGTTTCAGTGTGTTATTATTTGCTTATCTTGTATCACACAATTCTTCTCCTATACTACCGAGGAATATGACTGAGAATTCTGTTTTTCTTTTAGTTGTTTTATTTTTAACGCTATTTGCAAACACTGATATATGTTAGTCTCAGGAAGTTTCAAGTGATAGGTTTTTGTTAATGGACATTTGAAGATGTAATTTTTAGAATCGCCTCTTTCTCCACATATACATTGCTCAGAAGGAGCTATGTTTCGTTCATAAAAATACGTGGGGAAGGGGGCATGCCCTGTCATAAACCAATTGACTATATAGTTCGTACTAAGTCTGTCCGTATTGATGTGAGGCTTAAGTTGGAGTTTTTAAGTTGGTGTTTTAGTTGCGATTTGGGCCAAGAGAGATTCATTAATTCTCGTTAATGTCAGTAATAGCAGATTTTGCCGCTTCATCTGTTTCTTCACTTCCAGAAATTCCCACATGGGATTTAACCCATGAAGTAGTAGGATGTATATCGGGATTCGAGATGGAAATGTCATAGATATCTTGAATGATCGGAGAATTAAGTTTAGTATTTTTCATAGCTAGAATTGTGTATTAACTATCTGTATATATTTGAATTTTTTGAGTTCGTTTTCTGTACAACAGTCTAGGGCCATTTTTATTGCTGATAACTCAGCTTGTAAAATACTGTTTTGATTTCCAAGTTTAGCTTTTCGTATTATTTTAACTTGAGAATTTATATAAATAATGCATGCAAATCTGACTCATTCTTCCATTTTGGAGCCACCTGTGTATGAACATGGGCAGTAATCTCTAGCTTGTGTGTTTTTTGCAATACAGTTGATTTTTGGACTTACTTCTGGGTGTCTTCTGTATGGGTTACAAGGAGATTCGTAATTGGAATATTCGAAGGCTCTATCTTTTATGGAACAATTTCTTTTAAGCCTTAAAACCGTGCCTTTGGTATATTCCATTTGAGCTGTTATATGCAAAAGGACTATTCCGAGAGTGCCGCATTTGATGTTATTCTGTAGCACCTTTTAATGCATAGTAAAAACGGGCGTTGTATTGCCTGCAGTTGTGTTTTCTTTCTTTTGGTTAGAGGTTGAGCCCAGATCTCTGCCCCATATAATACAATTTTTTCAATAGCTGTATTAAAAAGGGCTTGTTTAATATAGAGACTTAATCCCCAATTTAATCCTCTCAATTTTCGGATGTTGTGTGCAATTTTGGAGGTTTTATTTCTAAGGAATTTTAAATGTTCAATCCAGTTTAATTTCTTGTCAATGATTAGGCCAAAAAATTTGATGCTATCAGTGGTTTTTATTTTCTTACCTTCTACAGCAAATCTCGACAGGCGTGTGTTCTTTGGAAGGGCTTTGAGAATATAACGACTTTAGACTTTTCTTGGCTATTGGTTAATTTAAAATTTTTACAGAGGGAGTTGAAGATACACAGGGTTTCATTAGCATTTTGTTCTAAGAGGTTTCTGGTTCTTCCTGCTATGATAAATGCAGCTTCATCCACAAACGCTATTTCTTTTAAATGAATTGGTGATGGAATTGAAAGTTAAGTTCCATAAATCGGCACGTACCCATGAACCTTGTAGGCAACTTCTTTCTTGGTACCTTTCAATTATTCTACTGTTATGAATAATTATACTTTTGCCTGTTTTGTAGAAAATTCTGTAATATGATGAATATATTTTTTGGGCATTACGCGTCCCTGAGGGCCTGCATAACTGCGGGCCACCACGTAGAATCGAATGCCTTTTTCAAATCAAGGCAAATTAATGTTGAGTGTAAATCTTGAGCTTTGGTTTTCTGTATTTGAACCAGTTCGTTGTCAATTGCGTTTATAGTAGTCTTGTTAGGTAAGAGTCCAAACGTTGTCACTTATAATCTTGCTTTTATTTTGTCAGATTGTGACGTAAACGGCCTGCTATGGCTCTTTCTAGAACTTTTCTTCTAGAACTTCCTAACTGTTGGTAGAAGGTTTATTGGTCAATATGAGTTTGGGCTTTTCTGGATCTTGATCTGGCTTGCTGAAAAGGATTACTTGTCTTATTTTGAAGCAGTCTGGAAAAGTCCGTAGCTTTGAGCATTTATTACATAAGTTTGTGAAGATACTTCTACTCAATTTATGAATTATTTGAATTAGTTTGCTGTTGATACCATTTGAGTCTGGTGCTTTCTATTGATAAAGTTTTTTATTATAATATCTGTAATTTCTTTTATTGTAAATGGGATATCTTTTGGAGTGATAGATATTCTTTTATCGTTTCTCAATAATTATTAGTCTTGATTAACTTGTAATGGATCATCTGAAATGAAAACGTTGTCCACTATTTGCATTATTGTTGCAACTGTGGTATCATGTTGTGATGAACTGCTTTGTCTTGTCATTAGGACTCTAAGTTGGGTAGGACTGAAAAACCTTGTTTGTACATATTTTATATATAATACCATATGTGTCTTTATGGATTGTGCAGTATCTTTTCCAACTATTATTCTTGGCTGTCAATATTTTCTTTTTATATAACACCTTTTGTTTTGAGAAAAGAAGATAAACTTTATTTCTTAAACTTTATTTCTCGGGAAGGAGCTTTTTTCATTTTACGATACAATGCTATAGTCTTGATCCTCTCTGTTTTACGTTCCTTAATTAATTGTTATTCACCAATTAATTGTTATTTTTCTGTTGGGGTCTTTTATTTTAAATAAATTCTTGCTATGTTCTTGGATTACTTTGACAAATGTTTCATTGATGTCATTTAATTCTTTACTGTTATGTGCAGACATAATTTCATTGTCGATAATCTGAAGATCTTGTGTTATTGAGCTAATGAATTTTTTACTAGAGCTGGAGGTGATGTTGAAGCGCATAACTGTAGTTAGTTCAATGTTGAAGTTGAGTTGATAAGAGATTAGTTTATGATCCGATATTGAGTCCATTTCATGAACTCTCCAGTTTCTTATTGCATTTGCAAGTCCTGTTGATGAGAGGGTGATGTCTGGCCAACCACGACCATGAATAGTTTCGTATGTCGGTAAGGCCGTTATATCATTATGAATAAAAAGATTGTTAGAAGAAATGAAGTCTTCTAATAATTCATCTTTAGGGTCGTATGTCAGTTGCGTTTTGTTGAAATTCGCGTATTGATTTTTTCTTTAATGTTGCCATTATTTCCAAATTCTTCTTTAAGTTTTTTAATTTCCTCTTCTGAGCCGCATATCACTAAAATACCTCCTTTCTCGAGATTTGTAATTTTTTTTTATCTGAATTCCAATGTTTGAGATTGGCATATGCTTTTCTAGTTCTTTTTGGAGACTGATTATTAGAGTTTTCATTTGGCAGAATTAATAGTGTTGGTGAATTCAACCTTTTCTTATTGGAAATGGCAAGTTTTGCTATGTCTGCATATGTCTATGTATTTTGGGAGGAGCGTTATTGCAACAGTGGTATTTAGAGGCAGTATGACATTCCGGATCGAAATTGGAGTTAGGATTGCTATTGGAGTAAGGATTACTATTGAGTAATATTTTGGGGGTAATTCTGCTTTAGCAACGTTGTAATTCCATATGTGCTGTCATAACTTGCGGTAGTTTTTGAGCTGCTTTCTGGTGAAGGGGCAATGGATTGAGGTGAAGTGCGGATTTCGAAAAGTACAGAAGTAAGTGGTTGTTCTGAAGAACATTGCGAAGAATGAAGAATTGTAATGTCTATGAACGGGGAGTATTGCTTCTTTAATGTCCTGTCTGAGAGCTTCATGTATCACAAAACGGCCAACGTTTTTGGTGTCCATTAATCTGTTGAACTTTTTCTATAAATGTTTAAGATCGGGTATTTTTAGTTCTTTTATATTTAGTATTGTAGGGTCTAAATTAATAATTGCCTCTTGCTGAGTTATAGCTTCGTTTCCCTGGATTGAATCGATCTTGGCATCTTCTTCTTCCATCAGTGGTGTTGAGCAATTGTCCATGACTTGCATTGAACTTCTTTGGGGAAATTTAGTAGGTCTTGATTAAGTAAATTTTAAATTTTTTAAGATAACTATATGTTGTTTCCACTAATTTTAATTATTTTGATTTGAATAATTAATAAACTATGAAATTTCGAAATAGCTTAAATCGGTATGCAAAGAATTAAATTTAGGTTTTTTTTAATTAACTAATGTTGCAAACTTAATTTTGTTAATATTTCACAGATTTTATTTCATTCTATTGTTACAAATTTTTACATTGATATTGATAAGTGGTATAAATATTTGACACTTATAATATAAATTGTATCTACCTTACTTTGGTAAATATTTATTAATATTTATATTTTAAAATTTTTTTTCCTTCTTAAATAAAATATATTTCAATTGAATTTTATTACACATTAGTGCAAATAAAGCACGTTCGTTTAGCTAGTATATTTTCATGTATAAATTGCATTAACGCAATAATGGATGACTGAAATTTGAAACAAAAGCAGTTCTATAACTTAATAATAATTATATTTTATAATATTTAAAATATTTCATAAGATGATACATCATATTATACATTATAACATTTTGCTATTTAGTTATTAAAAGTTGATCAGTTTTAGGTAATTATTCATGCTATTGTATGAATTAAAATATTATACCTTGCAGTTAGCTTTTTCTAGTTATGAGTCTGATCCACAAATTTAGATATCCATTAGAATATCTTGAAACTTATATGAATTTGTTGTTCTTCTGTGAACATAAAATTTGTAATAGTAAACACTTTTGATAATCAGTTTCTAATTGTCTTCGTCAGAGATAAAATATAACGCGTATTAACTAAAATGTTAGTATAAACCTTTTTCCATATTAAGATTCTACTATTCAAATTATGCCCAAATATCACGTTTTGTAAAATTTGGTGAGAAAATTTCCGAGAAACTTAAATATTTATCTTTGCCCTTCTTTTTCTTTCAGTTTGCGCCAAGAATAATTTGCTTGGGGAAATTCGTAATTTATAGCAACCTACTTTCTTTGCTCTTTCATTGTCCAAGAGCGGAAAAAAAGGTGTATCGTTTATTCTTTCAAGTAATTTTAATCATTTGGCGTTACTGTTGCTTATAAAAATATGCCAAATTTCAAAACACACCAATATATAAATTTACGTGTATGTATTTTGAATTTTGAATTAAGTTTTGAAGGTAGGCCTAGAAATAAATCTACTTTAAGGCAAAGTGGCGTGATGGCAAAACTTTATCGGTTATAATTCAAAACGTTTTTACTTTTTTAAAAAAATTCACAAAAATTACAAAGAAATACAAAATTTAAAAGCAAATTAGGAAATAGTTGTGCATTTTATTTGGATTGGATTTAAATTTCTAATCTTGAGAAAGAATCAAGTAAGTTTAAGGAAAAAGAGAGATATAAATAAATACTTTCTGTGACAAAAAAAGTACCCAGAAGAAATCGAGCCACAATCACGAAACTCGGCAAGGTGATAAAAGATATGCAAATGATTTAAATTTCGACGGCAATGAGACAAGGGTAAGCGCTCTATGTACATATCAGATAAGCAGCTGGGAGAGTTTAAAAGCATGATGGCTGTTATTGTGGGCCTCCAGGAAAACTCTATTGTCAGGCGCCCCACAGGGCAACTATTTCAATTTGCCGGAACACGCCATACAAATAGTATGATATTCGTGGCATATAAGCGAAACTTGGACTCGTAGGTCTCTTCAAACGAATCTGTCGACTTGAATGGACGGTATTCTGACTAGAGATGCTTCTGAAACATAACTGGCGGCTGTACGAACAGTTGTCGGACTTTGAGAAGTGGCGTATAGTAGGCCGCAGAGAAGCAGGTTGGTCAAACAGTAGATAGGCCGGCGCCTCGGGCGGAGCAATAGAGTAATGTTCGGTGTTGGTGACAGTGGATCACGGAAGGAATAGAGGGTCAGGGCATCTCAGGAACACATATGAGCACGAGGATCACGCAAACATAATAGCGGCCACTTACGCATCAACAACGTCTCTAGCATCGATTCAATGCCATTTACAACCTCCCAGGCATCCGGTTGTATCAAGGAAATCATTCGGAGACGACTTGTGGAAGCTGCTATGTACTGCTGACTAGGCCCCTACCACTGACCCCACATCATAGGCAGTGTCGATTGGGTTTTGCCTAACTCGGGCAAGCTGGAGTGCGATCGACTGAAGGCGTGAGATCTTCAGCAATGAATCGCGATTCAGTCTCAATGTTGATGACCAACGCACACGCGTGTGGATTTTGAAGGCCAGCGGTCCGATCCGGCATTTGTTGTCGAGCGGCAAACGGCGATTACCCAAGGTGTGACAGTATGGGAAGGGATTTGGTGGGACACACGGTCACCTCTAGTCGTCCTTCAAAGCACTATGATGGCTCGCAGTTACGTGGACGACATTTTAACGCCGGTTGTACTGCCTACACTATGCCGCCCAGGTGCTATTTATCAGCAAGACAACGCTCGTCCTCATACTGCGCGACAATTCCAACAATGTCTTCAAGGATATGACGTACTTCCGTGGCCTACCAGGTCACCAGACCTCTTGCCAATTGAGCGCGTTTGGGAATTGCTTAAAAGGCAACTGCAGCCATCCCGGAATATTGGTGAATTAACTGTCCAGTTCCAAAGATTATGGCATGATGTTTCGCAGGGGGTCATAGGTGACCTACTTGATTCGATGCCATGCCGTGTTTCGGCTTTTATAGCTGCCAGAGGTGGCTATACTACTTAATGATTTGTAGCCTTTTTCGTGCCATAACTTCTTAATAAAATAATCTTTTGTTTTGAATTTGTAATAATTTGTTTGTCTCCTCATGCACTACCTGCACGTTAAATTTCGCGATAGTGTTTCGTTTCCTTCTGGGTGAATATATTTTTTTATGACAGAATGTGTATACCAAATTCAATTAACAATGAGTGAAAAGTTTGAGATCTAATTTTTTAAAAACCTTCTCATGCGATTTTTACGAAACTTGACACATTGGCATAATTTGGATTGTAGAATCGTAATATGGAAAAACATCGTATGTCATTTAAAAAAAAGTCCGATTTTGTATCGGAATACCTATATTAGAACAATGTTATATATAAATCTAATATAGATTTTAGGTTTCGCTTTAGAGACATGAAAACCGGAAGTTAAATTTCTTCAATCGACCCAGTAGAATCGGAGATATAAAACTGGCCCCCCTTTTTTGTTCAAGGTGTACGTGGAGAAATGTGAAAAAATGCTCATGTATTTGAATATGCGTCATACTAGACAGCAACATTTGACTTTAGTAAGTGTTCAATAATTTGAGTCAATAACTCACTGGTATATTCTGGGTCTGATTTTATAAGAATTTTATAAGAACATAGAATTATATAGGGGGCAAACGCCGTCTTTTTTTCTTTAGCGATACTTCTGTAGCTTATCTTTCTTTTCAGGCAGAAAATACTTTTGCTTAAATACCTTTAGAGACTTTCGTTCTCAATGTTCTGCACATATACGTTTCCTTCTGTTTTGCACTTTTTGTCCTTGTTCCTTTTGTTTACTTATGTTTTGCACAAATAGCATCTTAAAATTTGACAGTTAGGGGTACAGGTAGAAGTGGGTGGAACACCAGAATTTCATCTTTGATCGTTCAGGTACAGTCCCACTGCACCAGCTGTGCGACTCCGACCCTGCTGGAGAACACTTCGGGGGAACTCTGGAGTGTCTCCCACTCTTCTGCTATCAAGCCGATCGAAAGGAGTTTTGACTTACCAGTAGTTGAAAAATCTTCCTGCCATGCAGACGCTATTTGCTGACTAATACCTATACCTTCCCCGGGATTCGAACCGGCACCCATCGATACTGTAGGGAACACCGCTAACCATTATACCGACTAAAATGAGTGTGATAGTTAGACTAGAGTGAGTGTGACAGTTAGTTCATGTCATTTGTCTGTGCTCATAAAATAAGTGGTAAGTACCGCATATTCTGATGTATAACGAGCAGGTATAATTTCAAATTACTAGTAATTTTTAGGTGTATTCGCCGTGTAACGCATTCTTATCTTTACGAAGAAATACGAACGATACATTGAAGTTATTCGTTCGAAAATTTTTCCCAGGCTTGGTAGACAGTCTACCATGGAAAAATGGTAGACTGAATTGACAAATGATAAGGGGAACAATATGTGTGTGATAGATATGAAAGTCACAACGGTTTACAAAAAACAACAGATTACGAAAACTCTCACCTCACCCTAGTGCTTTATCGCTTAGCGGACCGTTCAAAAATTAAAACCATGGTTATTTTTAAATAAAAGACTATGCTAAAATGTAAGTTTCGAAGTGGTGTTTCTATTCATGTTCACGAGAAAGGATTGATGGACGAAAATGGTGTGCAACTGTGAATAAGAAATGTTTGGCAAAATTGTCCTGTTGCCTTAAAGAATCCAGAAAGTCTTTTAGTTTGGGATATGTTCAAATCCTATCTAACGAATAATACGACGAAATTGTT
>KK121266.1:612389-699208 GCA_000611955.2 Stegodyphus mimosarum | reverse complement strand
CGATGGTGCTCTTTTCCTTCGTGAAGCTGTATTACGCTTTGCTCATCAGGTGGTTTTTCTCCAGGTGGAAAGTGAGACATCTGGTTATCAGTTTGTCTAGGACTTTATCCCAGGCGGACAGGAGACAGATAGGACAATATGCGTTCGGATGCTTACTGTCTTTGCCCTTTTACATGAAAAGAACAAGCTCGGCACTCTTCCAGGCATCTGAAAAGTAGTCTCGTTTGCGATTCTTAACTCTTCGACGAAGTCTATATTTTGTCCAAACCTGTGGCTTTCCCACTTTTGATAGTTTCTATGATCTTTCGAATTTCTGTGGTAGTGAACGGGGAATCATTTGCGATGTTTGGAGGGCTGCTTGTTGATCTCCTTATGTGTTATATGTTGGGTGTCTTCTTCTTGACGAAAACACTCAATATCGTTGGAAAAGTTCACTTTACCAACAAAAGTATCGTTGGGAAAACGATATTTGTTAATTTCTCTAATAGTGTCTTTAACTGAAGTTGTGGTTGTCTCATCTGGTTTGAGTTTTGCGGTTAGTTGTAGGGGTCCTAGGCTTTTGCTCTTAATGATATTATAGCAGGACCTGAACGGAAGAGAAATCTGAAGATTTTCCCAGAATGTGTCCCAGAAGGCTCTTTTGGCCTCTAAGATCTTTTGTCTATAACTAGGTTGTTCCCTTTTGTATATGACTCTTGTTTTGGTGCGTATTCCTCCTGAGGTTTGATGGTACCGCCGCCGTAGGGCTCGTTCCTTTTTTCTTGTAATCGTGAGATTCTGATTCCACCGTGGGTTGCTTCTATGTTTGTTGTTCTTATTTGAATTACCAACTTTTTTAGTGTGTTCATAATTTTCATGGCTGAGTTTCGTGGTGATCTCTATGTGCTTATTTATTTCCGTGATGGAATTTGGTAGTGAAACTGCAGAATAATTTTCTGCGAGTTTTTGCCTGAATGTCATCCAGTCTATATGACGTAGTTTCAGCTTGTTGGTGTCTTTGCTCTGTAAGTCTACATTATCGATGTCATATTGGACATAGGTATGGTCACTGAGGTTTACTTCCTCCTGGACCATCCAATTTGAAATCTCAATTAGAGTTTCTTTCCGAAATAAAGTGAGATTAATCCACGAGGTACCTCTGGAACCAGAGAAGGTAGGAGGGCTATCTGGGATGTTAATGGCGGCGAAATTCGTGTCTGCTAGTAGTTCACAGATCTTGAGACCTCTTGGGTCTGGATGGGTGGGACTTCAAATTTTTACCTTTGAAGTCTCCGCTGATTATAACTGAGACAGAATCATTTGCTACGATTAAGTTCCCTAGCGAGGCCAATGTAAGCTCAATTTCCTGTGATGGAGGGCAGTAAACAAAAACAATCAGGAAAGGGTGGTTTCCTTCGATTCGCACTACTGTGGTGTTATCTGTGCTAAGGACCTCTAAGGCGGGGAGTGCCTGGTATGTAAGTATGATTGCTGTTTTGGCTATTTGTGTTGCGTAGAATTTTCTGAATCTTGTGGGGAATCCTTGTAGATGATTGTTTCTTACGTAGGGTTCCTGCGTGCATACTATCTTTATATCTGTATTTTGTTCTAAATGCTCTCTTAAGTATGTAGTTACACCCCAAGAGTGCTGTAGATTTATCTGGAGAACTTGGATTTTACTCATAATTTATTCTTTTTTATATTTTTGTAACTCTTAAGCAGCATGCACATTTTCTGTCACGACTGTCGTGATGTGTGTTTGACAGTGCGTTAAATTTCACATTGACTTTGTGACAGTTTACGCAGATTGGGGATTCCTTTTTGCAATCTTTTTGCAATGGCCTTCAGATCCGCAGCCTGTACGCTTCACATTTTCTGTACAGTTTTTGGCGGAGTGGTTAGATCCTAAGCATTTGTAACATTGCGCAATTTGGGGCAATTCCCTAACATTATTTCTGGTCCATTGGACGTTTAGTTTATTACTTCTTATTACTGTTTTGAAAGAAGTGGGGTCAATAGAGGCTCACAGTGTTTCCCAGATCTTCCGTTCATTGAAACGAGAATCTGAATATTTGCGTTTTCCAGATCTTTATTCTGGGTAACTAGTTTTTCTTGTAATTCCTCCTTGTCTTGACCTTTATTAACGTTCTATATAACTATCTTAGGGTTTGTTTACTGTGGTCGTTTGGTCTCGACTATGGTTTTTAACTGTTTGTTTTCCCGAATGACTTCTTGTAATAAGTTTTAAGTTCTCTTTTGCGTGGACTTGTATTAAAACCCCTCCCTTCTTAACTTTCATAACCGTTCTGACGCCTACTTTGAATTTGCAGGGTCTATGTATTTCTCTATTTTACCTTGCACTTCGTCGGATTTTAGTTCCTTTATTGGGATAGACAACGATATAACGCATTCTTGTAGCCGTTATTATTGTTTTGAGTTCTTGTTCTAGAAGTAGAACGTCCTGTTTTTGCCATGCTGGCGTATGTTGGTTTTTCCGTTGCTACTATCCCTGTTACATAGTCCTCAATATTTTGCGTCTGCTCAAGCTGACCTTCTAGTTTGGCTATTCTACAGCTTTTATCCGTAACGAGGTTAAGAACTTTCAGAAAGTGGTTTTTGATCTTTTTACTTGCGTTTTTCGATATTTCGTATGTGGCTTCGTATTTTGGACATTTCGTCCTCTCAAACTCCAGTGATCTCTCGGAGAGAAGAAAAGCTGCACTCAATAGGCATTGTGGAGTAAGGTGAAGCAACAAGATGAAGTAGAGTAGCCTTTAGTTTAATTTTGAGATCATTGTCATAATATTCGAAATTTATTGCAGAAAAGATGGTCCTTGAAGTAATTGGAGGGGCCGAAATTTGCCCTTAGATGACGGTAATTATTGACATCGGTAGACCCCATGAAGGGTTTCCTCCATAAGAGGCAGGAAAACGAAAAGTTAAGTAAAATCCATAATTCTCAGAAACTAGGGAGCGAATTAGCTGCGCTTCAAATTCTACGAGCTATTTCCAAACAGCATGGGAAAAAGAGAGGGCGAGAGACTCCTGCAACGCGTTTTTGTTACGTAGGATTGCCATATCTCGCCAAACCCCACCGAAACGGTGAAAAAAACTTCGTCCACTCAGCCTTACAATCCGTAAAAATTTCTCACTATTCTCATTGTCAGTTCAACCATTCAGTTCTACTCGCCAGAAAAAACCCGCCATATAACAGCTGGGGTGGACAGCTGAAGTGGACATCATACTCTTCTGCCGGAAATATTCTTGTCAGTGGGAAAAGTGCAGCTAAAAATTGTACCCAGAAAGAATTCATCCCCTTTCATTCGAAAAACCAAGAAAGTACAAAAATTAATTAAATGAATTGCCATAACTCAAAAACTAATTTAGCTATTGATTCGAAAGTGCTCTTAAATTGAAGATCAAAATTTTCTGCTTCTAGTAGTATAAATCATAAATATGTGAACAAAAATTAAGTATTTTAAATTTTAAACAGTACGTGAAAAATGCACAAAGTTCCATTATCTGCCGTTTACATGTTTCGCGAATAACGAAAACTAAGAACGTAAAAACTTATGTATGGAAAACTCCAATTAAGGTAAAATAAAATTGCACAGAAATTAAGTAAAACACACGTTGTGTAAGCATGAATTTGGAA
The DNA here is from genome assembly GCA_000611955.2 of Stegodyphus mimosarum. Lineage (NCBI taxonomy): Eukaryota > Metazoa > Arthropoda > Arachnida > Araneae > Eresidae > Stegodyphus > Stegodyphus mimosarum. The sequence goes on along the minus strand of KK121266.1, from coordinate 695,574 downwards.
TGTGAAAGATTAAATTTTGATAACTCATTAATTACTTAATTTCGCTACACAACAACTTAAAATTAAAGTTCTACCCAAAAGCAGCAATTTAAGTCAACTGGTAAAAAGTCGTCAGGGGGTGTAGAACCTAAGACTGTAAACGTAAGACTGCAAACGTAAACAAACGACCGCCACACAAAGCCTAACACCTATTCGACATGTAAAATCCAAATATTTTCAAAAGTACACAAACTGGAGCTGGAATTTTTTATATCTAAGTGGCAAAACTGTTATGAAATTCAATTCAATGAGCAAAAGAATAAACACGTCTTATAGGTGGAGAATAGGCTTGGTACACGCAATCGGAAAAAGATATTTTCAGAATATCGTACTTTAGCACACGCAGATGGTATAATTACCGAAACAATTAAATTTCCAGGAGCTTGCAAAACACACAACCATCATGGCTCCGGGCCCAATGTCAAGCCATATACATACTATATAAAAATAAACTCTGTGAGAGCGTAAAACACCTTATAAGGTATATCTCCCACATTCTTAGCGTGCCTTCGTGGTGTAATGGTCAGTACACTGAGCCGGTATTTCAGAGGTCCGTGGTTCGATCCCGCGGCGAAGGCAGTGCATATTTTTCATCTCTCCTGCTTGTAATTAACCTAATGTCTCTACAGTGGCGCCCGAACTAAAAGGGTTGTGGATGATGACTCTCCACACCCAGGATTTGGCGACTAGGTCCCCTAAAACCCTAGTCGCCCTTTAAAAAGGGGAGTATATAAGGTATATCTCCCACATTCTTAGCGTGCCTTCGTGGTGTAATGGTCAGCACACTGAGCCGGTATTTCAGAGGTCCGTGGTTCGATCCCCGGCGAAGGAATTGCATATTTTTCATCTCTCTTGTTCCAAAAAAATCCCAATGTCTCTACAACCTTAACAAACCTCTTGGGTGACCTTTAAAATCTGCAACTATTCAGACTTTTTTATGTATCTATATATACATATATAAAAAAGAAACGTGAAAAAATATATATAAAGAAAAAAAGAAAGGGGAAAAAAGGTTTAAAACGGAATGTGCAGTACGGCCGCCGTTCAATAGTGTAGCAGCTATACCAGAACAAGCTACAGCAATCGCTGTTTTCTGGTTTTTTCTTACGGGCATTAATAATGAATTTAGCAAAAACGTTTTCCCGGTTCCTCCAGAAGCGTCAAGAAAGAAAAGTGCACCATTCCCGCACTCTATTTTACGTAACACTGTAGCATTCATTATTTTAATTAACCAAATTATTTTTAGTTTGAACTTTCCTATCGTATTCTCAAAGTTTCAGTTGCTGCCCGAATTTAGCGCGAGTGAGATATTTATGCAAATCGCATATATCTGTTAGCAGTTAAAAGGCAGGAGTTAACGAAGGGAAAGACAGAGCCTTGGATTTATCGCCGTAAGGCTGTGCGCGCCAAGATTTCCTCTGTCTACTGAAAGTTCGCCTTTATAGGCATTTGAAATTACTAGTGTTTGCTAGTGAAATTCGCATTGTTGCATTTCACTAAGAGTAAGCTTCCCTCGCCGTCCTACGTAGAATTAAGTTAGGGAATTGAATTTGTTAACACACTTTATTTTAATATTATTTTAGTTCAGCCCAAGTAGTGGCTTACTCTCAATTTGAAGAGTTGTAAATATTTGAATTAAAGGGTCACTTTTAAACCCTCCTTCTGACTTTGTAGTTTCTGCAACACTAAAGGACATAGCCTAGATCTGCTCACTGTCCTCCACATAAGGTTTCACAGTTTATGCTCACGAAAAGAGTCAAGAGATTGAAGGAGAAACCTTACACTGGCGCCCGAACAACTAAAAGGATGGAAGGAAGTTGGAATATGCCTACTACATCCCAGAATACAGCTGCAATGCCTGATGGATTTGGATTCATAGTGGAAACCATCAGAGCAGCCATGAAGCCGGCAGTAGTTTTTGATGCCAGAGGACCTGTGAACACATTCCTGGAAAAGTTAGAAGCGCATTTTTTGCTGTATCCAGTTCCGGAACATCAGAAGGTCATATTAGCGACAGGAGCATTGAGGGGCCAAGCAGCGACCTGGTATAAGTGCATCGGAAAATGTCTGCTGGGAGAACCAGGAACGCCGACTTACACGTACGAGAATTTTAAACTAGCAATTTTGAGAGCGTTTCCTGTGGTTAAAGACCGTGCGAAACTCGAAGCTGAGTTGTTTAGCAAGTATCAACAGCGGGTGGATGAACTATCGGAATTTATTTTGAGAAAAATACAAGTCTTTAAATTATTGTATGGCACGAGGCCGGACCCGGAGATTATCCAGATAATCCTGCCCAGATTGTTACCATCTATACAAGATTTCATGGAGCTAAGAAATCCCGTGACGCTGGACAAGCTGTTTGAACTCGCCGTACAATTCGAGAGCCGGCGAGCGGCCGAAAATCAACGGAGACAATCGTATGAACAGCGGCTGCAGGGGAACCAGAATGCCGAAGGAAGAAACAGACGATGGCCGAGAACTACTGGTACCAGTCAAAATGCGAGCGGTCAACCGCGCCAAGTACAGCGCCAACAAAATAATTCCAACTACGGAAGAAAATCATTCTCCCCAGGCAGAAGCCAGCAACAGAAGAAAACACCCGCAAAGCATTTAAACTACTAAGGAATATTGCGGGGAAGGGGGTGCAATGTTCCGAGGAGAAGAAAAATCCCTCTGAAGTACAGCTAAATACGGTCATGGTGAGAAACATTGAATTACCGAGACTGCAGTTACTAATTAACAACGTACCCGCTACAGCTCTGTTGGATACCGGCGCTCAAGGAAGCTGTTTGGCAGAAGAATTTTTTAAGAAGCACTTTCGTAGATATCGTCTGCATAGCGTGGAAGGAATGAAGGTGGTAGCAGCCCAAGGAAAAACGTGTCAATGCATGGGAAAAATCGAGCTGTACATCAAAATCGGCGAAGAACAAAAAAAAATTATGTTTCTTGTAGTGAAGAACCTCCAAGCATCGGTTATTTTAGGAACAGATTTCTTTGCAGCTGTGGATGCGAAAATCGATTTTGAAAACTCCACCTTGCAAGTAACCATGGACCCAGTTAAAAAGAAATCAACACCTCCCCCTGAAGTGGATTTAAGCCATCTAACGCCCGAAGAACAGGACAAGTTTCGGGAATTGGTAAGTAATTTCGCTGATTTATTTGATGATATTCCAGGATTCACCCAGATCGTAGCACACGAAATTAAATTAACTACGGATGAACCTATACGTCAGCGTCCTTACAAGTACGACAAAGTTAAGGAGGAAATAATAAAATACCATATTGATGAAATGTTAAGAAACAAAATAATAACTCCTATTTCTAGTGCATATGCGAGTCCGGTTGTTTTATGTAAGAAAAATAATGATTTGCCGTTAACTGATCCATTAAGGTACAGGTTCGCTATTGACTACAGAAAGCTTAATAGTATAACAAAATTTCCAACTTACCCACTTCCGGTAATTGATGAAATTCTAAGAAGTATTAAATCAACAAAATACATAACCACGCTAGATTTGACATCCGGATATTTTCAGATAAGCATAAAGCCGGAAGATGTTCACAAAACAGCATTCATAACAAAATACGGTACATATGGCTTTTTGCGTATGCCTTTTGGATTGTCGGGAGCCCCGGCCACGTTTCAGAGGTGCATGGACAAAATTTTAAGGCCGGTAATAGGAAAAAGTACATTTATTTATCTTGACGATATAATTGTTACTTCAGAGTCGCTGGAAGAACATATTAAAGACCTTCGAGAAGTCTTTACTCTTTTGAAAGATGCAGGACTTAAAGTGAACATTAAGAAATGTAAATTCGCGGCAAAAGAACTCAAATATTTAGGGTACAAAATTTCTCAAAGGGGGATCGAAACAGATAAATCTAAAGTTATAGCAGTGAAAAATTACCCAATTCCGAATACAGCCAAAAAGTTAGCGACTTTCTTGGGTATGTGCTCATATTATAGAATTTTTATTAAAAATTTCGCAGAAATTGCTGAACCATTGTTAAAGTTGAGAAGGAAAAGAGTTCGTTTTGCGTGGTCTTCAGAAGCAAACGCCGCGTTTGAGAAGTTAAAAGAATCTTTAATTAATGCACCGGTTCTAAAGTTCCCAGAGAAAGACAAGGGTCTAGAAATTTATGCAGACGCATCAGATTACGCAATCGGAGCCGTGTTAACACAAAATAGAAAAGCGATTGCCTTTTTTAGTCGTACATTGAATGATACGCAAAGAAATTATTCGGCAACGGAGCGTGAAACTTTAGCAGTGCTCGCAGCTGTTCAAAAATTTTGTGTATATTTTGGGAGTTCTCCCGTAACAGTATATTCAGATCATGCGGCAGTTACCAGATTATTTTCAGGAAAGAATCTTTCGCCACGCTTAATTCGGTGGACCCTAAAGTTGCAAGAATTTAATCTCATTATCAAACACACACCGGGAAAAGACAATGTAGTGGCCGACGCATTATCTAGAATAAAGTTAGACGAGAACGGCGAGAAAGTAAAAATAGCGATGCTTCAGGCAAAGGTCATTGACTCTCGAGAGACTGTAATAGAAGAAATTGCTAGGGATCCCGAATTCGGAAATATTTATAATTATTTAAAAGACCCAGATAACTTCCAGCATATAGACATTAATGCAATACGAAGCAGAGCACAGAACTATGAAATCATTGATGGTCTCTTATTTTATACTAAAGTTACGAATCAAAATAGTGAATACAGACCAGTCATCCCGGCCAAATTAATTTTAAGTATCTTGCAAGAGCTCCACGATTCGCCTGTCTCGGGCCATTTTGGAATTAGAAAAACAATACAACGCGTACGCGAGGCGGTATATTTTCCGCAATTACAAAAGATAGTTAAAAATTACTGCCAGACTTGTCACACGTGTCAGATAAATAATGACGTAAATTTCCGCCCGGCCGGGTTATTAACTAGTATTGAGTCTAGGTTCCCCAATGAAATAATTGGTATTGACCTCTTAGGCCCCTACCCCAGGAGTCATGTAAATAAGGCACGATTTTTATTAGTCATTGTGGATCATTTCAGTAAATGGGTTGAGTTGATACCACTTAAGCGGGCTTCAGCAAAAGTCGTTGCAGATTCGTTTTTGAACAAATATATTTTAAGATATGGATGTCCAGCGAGGGTGATTAGCGATAATGGTCCCCAGTTTGTAAGCAGTACATTTAAAATGATGTGTGACAAGTTGGGCATTAAGCATATGAAAATGGTACCCTACCGCCCACAATCAAATATAGCGGAACGGGTAAATAAGAATATTGTAAAATTGATTAGAAATTATGTGCAAAAGCACCATTCTAACTGGGATGACTGCGTCGAAGAATTTGCATTCGCCCTCAGAACGGCTAAGCACGAGACAACGAAGAAATCCCCCGCCGAATTGTTTTTGGGCAGGAAGATAATGACCCCCTTAGATAAATTATTTTATGTGAAAGATAGAGCGCCGGAATTTCAAATGGGTGAAATAGAAAAAATGTTGAAGGAGGCAGAAAAGTGCTCCCGGGAAGCGCAAAAGAAACAAAAGATTTACTACGATTCAAAAAGAAGAACCGTAGAATATAAAGTGGGGGAGGAGGTGTTGAAACAAGCCCACGCACTTTCATGCGCAGCAAAAGATAAGGTCGCAAAATTTTGCCCAAGATGGCATGGTCCTTTTGAAATTACAAGAATAGTTGAATGCCGTGCATATTTAAAGAATGAGAAGGGCGAAGAGACTGTGGCAAATTTCGATCAAATTAAACATTATTATCGAAGAGCTAATAATAATATTTTGAAAGACATGTTGCAGGGTCCAGCCTCACAGAATTTTTCTAAGATTCAAGAGCCCCAACCAGGTCCCTCAAAAACAAGAGAACCCAGTTTGAAAAGGAGGTTACCAGAAGAGAGGAAGCCGCAGCCAAAGAAAAGACCACCCCAAAAAGAAAAAAGGACAAACGCTAAGCAACAGTCTCAGCAACCAAAGCGTCTAAGGAAGGAACGTCCAAATGAAAACACTATGAAAGCTCCACCACTACGGAGGGAACAGAACGGCGAGAAGCGAGCCGCCGAAGGTGCCAACCCACAACGAAGGAGCCTACGAGTGCAGGAGAAGGAACGAGCCAGTCTGGAGAGGGAGCAAAGACTTCAGCACAAACGGAAAGCGCCACCCACCATTCGTCCCAACAAGGTGTTTCTGGAGGAAAGAAGATCGACCAAACGAAAGGCAGCCCCAGAGTTTCAATCTAGGAGTAACAAGCAAAGAATAGCCCAAGCCACAGTATATCCAACCTTTCAGGAATGGACAAAAAAACGCCTAAAAGACTGGCAGAAAGATAAGTAGATTCTTTATTTTCTTTTAAAATTCACACAGTTATGTTTCTGATTTAAGTGCAAGTTGCAGATTTAAAAGGGAAGTTACCCGAGTCAAAAGCCGGTTGCCGAAAGCGTAAAGGACACGCTTGAAGGAACAACTTAATTATGCAGCGGAAGAAATTCGAGAGTTCAGTTGAAAAACTGTGAGACTTCGTGAAATGTTCTTTGTAATCCAGAACATGGGATTCATCGATTTTAGTCAAAAGACTCTCTGTAAATAGGAAATTGAATTGTGTTAATTAAAAGCAACTAGTACGTAAGTTGTATAGCAAAACTGTTGTATTATATTTTTCTATGTATAAATAATGAATGCATTTAATGTAAAACTGTTTTCTATGTAATGCATGATTTGTTGTAAGCCTTAAGCACTGGTTTTGTTTATATCGAATATTTTGGAAAAGCGTAAAGGATACGCAAGTTAAAATTAAAATGTAATGTAAAAGCGTAAAGCGCGCTAAATTAGAAAGTGAATATATAAGTGTTATTTAACGCAATGAGCATTTAAAGAAAATTTGAATTGAAGATTGAAAGAATGAATTATATGTATGAAATGCAATTGAAATGTTTGAATGTTGTACGTAGTGTTCTCTGGTTTCACACAAAAGTTTAAAGTTCATTTCATGTTAGAACCTCAGGGCATTTCAGATTTGTTTTAGGGGAGGTCTGAGGTCTTGAAAGTCGAAGAATTAACCCCAATAGAATTGAAGTCAGGTGGTAGTTGTGAACACTTGACAAAGTAAAACTGCGTGTTTTTCACAAACACCACATTTGGCCAGAGAACAAGGGGGAAGTTTTAAAAATGAATGAGTGTAAAATGAATGCGTTTGGCGAAAAGCGCTAATAGAAATTAAAAAACGCGAATACCTAAAGCGCGAATAAAAAGTCATTACGGAAAGCATCAGAGGAAGGGAATGTTGTACTTTTCAGGTGAAATGTACTTATAACATGAAATTAAAATTTATTTCCTTCCAGATTGGAAGGAACCAGATAGAATCCAGCCAAATTCCTGATGGATCTTTTTGATGTGAAGACGGAAAAAGATATTCTATGTTAAAATATCTAAGACACAAACAGAGAGTTAAACTAAATTTAAAACTTACAATTGTAAAGGATGGCGAATAGGAAGGAAAATTTAGATTTAGAATTTAGCATCTTCACTAAAAGCCGATTTTAGGCTACTTAGTTTCAGACTACTAAATTCTGGGAGCAACTTTGTAGCATTCATTATTTTAATTAACCAAATTATTTTTAGTTTGAACTTTCCTATCGAATTCTCAAAGTTTCAGTTGCTGCCCGAATTTAGCGCGAGTGAGATATTTATGCAAATCGCATATATCTGTTAGCAGTTAAAAGGCAGGAGTTAACGAAGGGAAAGACAGAGCCTTGGATTTATCGCCGTAAGGCTGTGCGCGAAAAGATTTCCTCTGTCTGCTGAAAGTTCGCCTTCGTAGGCAATTTGCAATTACTAGTGTTCGCTAGTGAAATTCGCATTGTTGCATTTCACTAAGAGTAAGCTTCCCTCGCCGTCCTACTTAGACTTTAGTTAGGGAATTGAATTTGTTAACACACCTTATTTTAATATTATTTTAGTTCAGCCCAAGTAGTGGCTTACTCTCGATTTGAAGAGTTGTAAATATTTGAATTAAAGGGTCACTTTTAAACCCTCTTTCTGACTTTGTAGTTCTTCACACTAAAGGACATAGTCTAGATCTGCTCACTGTCCTCAACATAAGGTTTCACAGTTTATGCTCACGAAAAGAGTCAAGAGATTGAAGGAGAAACCTTACAACACCTAATGGAACACGTAACTTTGTTCTGCTACTTGCTGCTGCAATGCAATGAAATTCTAGTCTAATTCTCGAGCAATTTCATCATGAAAGTAATTTTCGTCTGATCGTCATATACTAAGCATTCCAAAATCTTGAAGCTTCTTCTCCACCATTGTCAAAACCTTGCTTTCAATTATCAGTGCTTCGTTATAGCTGTTCTCGTTAGTCACACGTGCATGTACTCGCTGCAGTCGCCACAAAATATCATCCATCATGTCCTTCTTGTACTTATCCCATAAAGTTTGAGGATTACAAAGGCCGCAATATGTTACAAGGGCTGCGTAAAGTTTCCTGATTTTATCTAGTGATCGACGTTGTACAGCTTCTTCCAAAGTTTCGTTCCAATGGTTATCGTTGTTCTTTAACAGACACTGAGCTTCAAATGCTTCTCTGTAAATTCAACATTCTGCATTATTAACAGTTTTAATGTCTTTAAAGGTAGTTGGATCTCGAACATAATGCAATAAAATGCGCAGACAAAAACATTAAAAATTCGTTACATGGACGGTGCAGACACGACCAAGAGCATCCGATGATTTAACCCCTGGCCAATTTCAACAGGCGTGACTTGAACGCGATGTTGCCATTCATTTTTGAGTTGTTCCATGTATTATAATAGTGAACTTTGGAATACAATAATCTTTTCGCAAAAGTGTCTGTCTCACAAAGCTGGAAAAAAGCGGTTAGTGTGGTTTTAGGAGGAGATAAAATTCTTTCTTGAAAATTATTGTCATTAAAAAAACACGCTATCCATTTTCTAAATGGACGGCAAGATGTGTAACAGTCGGATATCTTTCATGTAATGGAAAACCAAGGAGACCCCACGCTGCCTCATTACTGCTGACATATCGACCTGCTTGATAGGTTTGTATTTCATTCGAAAGCTGCAACCCATATCTGTATAAGGAATTCTCCTTACGCAGATTGAAGATCGCCTGGTTGCTCCATTTATTGATATATTTACAAATACATTTAATCGCACGAACAGAGTTGCAAACTTCAGCATTAATGTGAGCATTAAATAATTTACATAGAGCGGGTGAATATGGCACAACCCAGCTATTATCAAAAGGCTTGACTACTCCTCTGGGAGTTTGAATCATAACTCTTCTACCACCATCTTCGGGTCCTCTTCGTCTGTATAAAGAGTAACCCTTATCATTGTACACTGTTTCCTTTAGTAGCTCCCGGGGGAACGTTTTCGCACTTCTGCCATTTTTCATGCAAAGTGATACTGGATTGCGAGCTCCACAGGGACCATGAATCATGTTTTTGATTACGATCTCCTGCAAATTCTTATCTAGATCTGGATCCGGGATTTCAGCACTTATAATGTTATCTATTTGGTTGGATTGCAGCTTTTGTTTTAACCAAACAAGAATGTGCACATGGGGCGGATCTCCTTTCTGCCATTCAATGGAGTACATGAGGTAGTGGACGCTTCCAAATACTTTTCCTTCTGTTGTCACATTAATGATCTTTTGAACGTTTAAACGAAACACGCGGGCAACTATGTCATGTCGATCAGTGGCTCTTTGTGCGAGTAATAAGCTCTTCTGTTATTTCTTTCCATGAAGGATTGCAGGTAAAAGTTATAAATAGGTCAGGCCTACTAGTGGGTACCTAGGCGAAAGCGTGTTGTATGTATTCATACAGTTAGCGGGGACGGTTGGCAAAAGTGGAGGGAAGAATAACCATCTTACCTAAGTCGTTGGGGCTAATATTACCATCTGTGCTAATTGCGGCTTGTGAATGTAATTTTCAACTCGTAGTTGTGTCTGGTTTAAAGAAATGTAATGAAAACGTTGACTCTCTACTTTGATATACATATCTACTAAGAATTGATAAAAGATCTGCCTCGACCGCGGAAGGGATTGAAATCATTCTCTCGAAGCATCATGTGATAGGCGTAAAAATCATGTCGGAAGCGTTTTTATTAGTTGAATTAATTTATGGGATATAAAAATGGTATCCCAATTGGCCTTTACTAAAAATTAATGGGTACTGCAAAGCATAGTAAAATTTATGAGTATCTGCTGCGCTTGTGAATCTATTATCATGTGCTCGTAACACTATATCTCGTGGAGAGCATAGGTTGCCACTAACCAAGACAGCAATTCATTAATTGTCGGTGCATTATAGCGCCTCTCATGCTCGCCACGTGGAGTTTGATCAGGATGAACGACGACTTTATAATAAACGTTGTGGTCATGTAACATTCTCTGAGTTTTCAATACAAAATCTCTCTCGACTCCATCAATATACTAACAACGATGGCTTATATCATTTTCTTCTTGACCCATAAAATAAATTTTCAAAAATTTATGCGGATCTGCGTTTGGAGAGGTGTTTCAGCAGCTCTGAAAGCCGCTTGGCATTCAGCTTGTTCTTCTAAGCGAATTTGTGTTTGAAGAGGCATTTCAGCAGCTCTTAAAGCATCTTGTGGTTCACGTTGTTCTGTCAAGCGGAGTTGTGTTTGGAGAGCCTTTTTAGCTGCTCTCATAAAAGCTTGACGGGAAGTTTGGGCCTCTAATCTTTCTTGCCTTTGAGAAGTTGTTTCATGAGTTCTCAAAACAGATTGTCGCCTTGCTTGTTCTTGTCTTCTTAATTGTGCATGTACGGAAGTTTCTTAGTATCGAGCAATTTTTGCTGCGGGGGCCCGAGATGAATTCCTAGATATGTTAGATTTACGTTTGCGAGGCATTTCGAAAACGAAAAAAAAAACTGTAAAAAATTAAAGTGTCCTTAAATAAGTTTCAATTTCCGCGTGAATTTTAAAAATACGTGTATCACCACGAAATCTAGTAAAACTGCTACGTATATTTCCTAATGTCTGAAAAATGTTTGTGAAAGAAGAGCCAAAAGCCGGAAATTCTGAAGAATTTTAAATAATAAAGTAAATTAAACAAATAAAAATTAATAAACGCTTAATTAATAAATGTTACGCTTTCACGCCTTAATTACTTAACCGATCATCATGAAATTTTCAAGAAATATTTTTGATATATTAGAAAAGGTGTGCGCGCAGACAAACGTTTACATCGTTTAACTTATCGTTATGAAACTTTCAAAATTTAATGTTTATACAACGACAATCATTTAAAGCTATAAAACCTATTAGATAGCTTAAGTTTCAACAGATAGGTTGCATTTTATAACCTTTAACCTTTTCTAATACATAAAACATATTTCTTCTGTATAAAAACAAATTGTTGTCACTCGGGAAACGAAATTTTATTAATTTTTCTCAACTTAAATAAAACAACTCTGCTATTTAAGAGAAATGTGTTGGCTCTGCCCAAATTAAAATATTTTAAAGTGTGTTATCGTTCAGCAAAGTGTAAAATATTTAATTTTTCATGCATTAACTTGCGTGTTATTGCATCACACACATTTTCTTTGTTTTTTTGAAAGTAACTTTCTAATAATCCTCACAAAGCACTACGTTTTCTATGAAATCAGTTTTGCGACCAAAACGAAAATCGAATACTGGATCTACACCTCAAACACGAAAGAAAAGGGCATCACCAGCTTCAGAAACAAACGTGAAATAGGCTGGAAAATGTTCGAGTATGCACTGTCTAAACCTGTTTGCCTGAAACAAATGAGTATTGGGAAGCAAGACTGGGAAACGTTCGAGTACGCACTGCTCGATCCAGACGAACACTGCAGCTGCTTTAAATGCGATGCTAATTATGATCAGTTTTCATCCGAGTGTGGTCGTTGGAAAGATGGATAAATTATGCACGTATCGCAGAGCCTTCAAATTTAAGAATGAGCCAGCAGCAATGTTCTGCTCAGATAAAAAAGTGAATTGTCAGAAATTCACCACCGAACCATTATCAATCTCGGTATCAGGTGACATAAACTAATCGAAACATATAAAATACGCGTAAAAAATTTGATAACATAATTTAAAAAACAAATACTTTTTTTTCCCTTTAAGCAGCACTGCAACGCGTGCCGGGTAACAGCTACAGTGCAATAAAAGTAAAATATTTCAAATAATTTTGACATAGTTTTTATTTACAACACAATAAATACCAAATTACTTCGTTTTGAAGATTTTATTTGGTTTCGTTGAGTGATACATTGTTTTTCAAACTTTCATTAATTTATTCGCAAAGAATATGATATCTCATGATGTGTGAAAATGTACAATGATTTTTAAGTAGAATTTATTTGGCAATACTATACTCTATTCTTTAAAACAGAATTTTAGATTTTTATTCTAAACATAATAATAGTCAGTTTTTATGGTAAAATATATTCTTAAATTACTGTTTTTTATTACTTATTTTTATTTCCTACAGTTTGATCGATTCCTTCTGCACGCGTTCTATCAGTGGTTTAACTGTTAAAGATCGCTGAATTCTGGTAATTCGTCAAGGATTCGAGCTTAGACGAAAGGTCTGGCTGTACAACTGGATTTCGTTTGTGCAACATGAATACGAGTCGGATTCCTTTAAAAAGTCCTCTACAGAGGCATCTCTTCTCATAGGCAGATAGCCTTCCTATGCGTTGGTATACTCTAATAACCGTCTAACTTTCTGTGCATGAGACTTTCTTATTGGCAGCCGGACTAGAAATGATGGTTAAAATGTGATAATTAGTTAACTATCCATCACTTTTCTAATTATCTTTCTCTTTTATTCAATTATCCATAACATCGTTTTCGTTCACCCTTTTAACAGGTAACTGACGACCCCTTTTTAAACTTTTCTTTCTTTAACTGATGGATAATTACAGTAGACACGTTGACTGGTGGAAATATATTGTTATGTATTATACTGTAAACATACGTTGCACGAAATATTTCGGATTCAGTAAATTTAGATAAATGGGCTTTTGTTGCACATGAAACTTAATGCCACATTTATTTAAAAAAAATATATTTGAACTAGAATTGAAATAAATGAAAACTGCTGTTAAATCGATATCTATTTCCTTCTGTTTTAGAAACTTTTAAGAATACTACAGATGGTGTTTTAACAACCGATATAATTTCGTATGCGTAATCGTTCACCGTAGCGGAAAAGATGAGCTCCGCGCATTGTCTAAATAAAGTCTGCTCAGCACACGACGTCTCGCTTGTTCGTTCAGAGCATTGCATGTGAAAAACATACTTTCGTCTTTCAATGTGACAGAATGACTTTCGGCGCCAGCTCAGCGGCAAGCGCAGCAACTTTTCAGCATATGTTTTAACTGCCGTATGAAAAAACCCGCCAAAGAGTTGCCAGGTTCTGATGATATTTTCACTTCTTTTGACATAGTAACATTGACCCTGAAACAAACGCACTTAAGCTTTTCACAGATGTGCTATTTTGATTTAATCGCTCTTTCAAAAAAATATATTTGAGCGAGAAATGAAATAAATGAAATCTACTGCTAGAGCTGATATCGCTGTAATTCCCTTTGCTTCAGAAACTTTTAATAATGCTACATGTTTTAACAAACCATATAATCTGTAATTTTTTGCCGTAACGGAAAAGGATAATTTTCAGTTATCCTACAGCATTGCGTCACGACGAGATTATATACATCCAGATTTTTTTTCTATCTCAGCTTTTTTTTGTGATTGTATAAATCAATTGCTGCACATTTTACAGTGATTGCTTTCACATCTTTCCACGACATTCTTTCGCAGTCTTTACACTAACTCTGCACTTGATAACACTGTCTTAATACTCTTTGTACAAATTCTTATAGATTCTTATACATTTTCTAGTGTGTTTAGAACAAACAATATTTTGGATAAATTCGATTACTAATTTCCGCTAACTGAAATGTAACTTCGTTACTAGTACTTTCTTGAAAATGATGTGTCATTTATGCTTTCAGAAAGCTCAGCAATTTCTAAGAAATGTGTTGCCAGTGTATGAAATAAAATATTCTTAGCTTCTACTCGCCGGTATTTTACCATTTGGCATAGCGCAAGCCAGCGTGTCCGAAACATTTTTAAGTGGGGACGCTAGACTTTAGATTTTTTAAGCGGGATTAAATTAGAATATTCTGTGAACGACCTTATCTTTTTCTCTTTCGAAAGAAATTTTTACATCTTTGTACGAAATAAAGGAAGTATTGTAAGATTTACCTCTTCTACTCCACGTAAACTATTCACGATCCTACAAACCTGGCGAATTTTCGCACAGGCGTGAAAAAATACTAGCACAGGGGAAGAGTGAAAAGTAACCCTTTATTAAATTAAAGTTTAACAGAAAGGCACGATTTTCGTGCGTTAAAAAACACCGTCAACTTGCGGTGAGAACTTAACTGTAGAATATATTTCAAGTCGAAGATAAAACAGAATAGTGCTGGATTAGCACGTTAATTTACACCTAACAGGTTGACTCTCAAAACCTAACAGTCGTGACGATAAATCAGAAATGGGCTAGCGAAAACACGTTCTGAATAAACTCTGAGTTTTACCCGTTTAAATACTCACTTCGCTTAACTCTAAATTTACATCCTGGCGAGAGAATAAAAGGGGAAGTTGAGATGTTCAGGAAGGTATCAAACTTAAAATAAATTTATGCAAACTAAGGGAAACCCTACATCATTGTAATCGTGAAACATTTATTGCCCATTTAACAAATGTTTTTAGCTTAACGTCTGCACGCATGGGCAAAACGAAAAGCTCTCTTTTTTATCCCGAAACAGATCGTGAAATGGATTTAAAATGGATTTTTTGTGACGTTTGTACGTACGTACATATGTATTTCGCATAACTCAGAAATGATTAGCTGTATGACGTTGAAATTTTGTATTTGGGACTGCTGTATATGGCATCGGCAGCACCAAATGTATGTATATATACACACACACACACACATATATATATATATATACTTTTGAGGAGAGGGACTATATATACATATATGTAATGATTTAATGCTTAGATGAAGGAATCTGGTACCCTTTAGCATCTTTCGATATTCGTCATGACTGAGAAGGCAACAGGACTGACTGAGTGACTGAGACAAGTTGACAGGACTGAGTGGACAGGCATGATGACTCATTTAATACAACTGAGCTTGAAGTAGCACATTCTTTATTTTTAAGCATATCAGGTCATCCTTTTGCAGACAAGATATTTTTTAATCATAGTTGAGTACAATAATTTCCATGTATACGGGTTTTAAAGTACGACGTCATCTTAGCTGAGTAAGCAGCAGCATGGAAGGAGGAGCTTCTTGTCAGGAGGAGAACGTCAGTAAAAAAAAAAACGCTGCAATGCAGAAGAAGAGAGGGAGTTAAAAGTGTCAGTTCCGTGTTAGAAAAGTTTTGGTTTGCAATTATTTTGATTGGACAACAGGTATCTGCATCAAGCGTTACGCAACATGGAAAGATCTTGAATTTGAGAGAACAGACGAATTTAGGGGGAGAGCACCAAATCTAGAATAATTAATTTTGAGGTCACCAATCATTCTTAAAGCAGCCATCATATTTTGTTATATCTTACATATTCCCTCTCCTTTAAAAGAAATGTTAGGACAGCAGGGTGGCAGAAAAAGGCATTAGAGCGGCAAAATATGAGAGATAATTTTGAAAATACAAAACGTAAATAAAATTAACTTTTGAACAAAATTATAAGTTCTAAAATTTTGAATTCAATAATAATTTTAAGCACTGTATTCTTCTCAAACAATGCACATTTTTAGAGTGCTCAGGTTGTTAGAATGTCCAATGAAAATTCTGTACTGTTGACGAATATAGTTCCAGAAAGTAAATGTTCAAATGTTCCAAATGGTCAAAATTCTGAAATGTCGTTCAAATTTTCTTGATGAAAATATTTCTATAGATTTTTCAATTTTGATGTGGAGGTATAGTACTCAACTTATGATTGATTGCATAAGTTCTTCTTATTGTGAATATGCGTATTTAATACAACAGAAAATTCAGTATAAAAACATAATGATATAATGCAATAATAAATAACACAAGAATACTTTGACGATTAATTTGGCATGTCCTCTCCAACAAAATCAGCGTACCGTCTTGCTGATGGCTGGGGGATGCTTAATATATAAAAAAAAAACCTCCGTTCCTTATAAAAAGGTAACTGGTTTTTTTCATCGTATAATTGTCAAAGTTTTTTTGTTTTCCTTTCAAAAATCTTTCATAATAAAATACATTATACAAAATTAAAACTGAAATAACTCGTATAATCAAGGTAAAGTCTTATAAATTTTGCAAAAGTATAATTGAATATTACCCTACAATACGAAAAAAGAAAGGAAAAACACTTTTTTACGAATTAAAATTACCAGAATTTATTTTTTAGAATCTCCATAATTATTTTTTTTAGGGAAGGCTTTTTAAAATATAAAATTTTTGTATACATCATTCATAAGCACAACATATTTCAAACTTTTCACTATTATTAAGACATTTAAAGTTTACTTATTCTTTACAAAACCTGAAGACCCCACAACGCTCTCTAAATACTAACATATCCATCATACTGGCTTATCCAATTGATCGAAATGGTGTTTATTTTTCACCAGTGTCCAAAAGAATTTCAAATTCGAAGCTACTGTGGAAAAGACCTTTTCTTGGATAGAGGCAATTGGCCTTTTTGAACTGCTCTATCTTTCCATTATGAAAATTTCAAAACACTTTATGATATGAAAAAATAAAAAATAAAAAATACTTAGAATAAAAAAAATGTATTTTTTCATAATGTGTGAGCCTTTAACGTTTATATTGAAAACATTAAAGAAATCCCTACAATTTAAAATTTTCAAACAATAATTTCGTTCTTAAAATACAGCAAAAATTCAAATATACAAATTCAGAGACATTTAAACAAAAGTACAAAAATATTAATCGTACTAGGAACCTTCCCTAAGTGAAATCTTCAAATTTACCCAATTTTTATCAAATTCAGTGTTTAATGATGATAACTTCTTAATACACTGGTTAGCGGGGGCGCCTCGTGAAGCAGTATGTTGCGTTATACGGGTTCGTGGATTTGAGAGTATCCGATGAAAACACGATGCAGAACAATAAAAAGCACAATTTATTTACAAGAATCACTATTTAAAGCACAGTTCCAAAATTACCTTTAAAAGCGTCGAAAATCTACAAGAAATACGCTGCAACAATCAGCAACACAGCTTCAGGCTGTAACTGTAAAGGTAGCTTCACGGCAACACTAAACTTATAATAAACACAGTGGAACAATCACCAATACACTGTCAAGCTATTCTGTAAAGGTAGCTTCACGGCAAAGCACTATCTCGATCGCTTTCCGTTCACAAAACTCTCGCGTAGCTTAGCACTCACAGTAAGCAGCTATTCTCAGACTTCTCACAACTAATCACACTCTTAATCACACTTTTCACAACCTGCTTGCTCTCAGAAACGCAAGGGTTTATATAGCTTTTCTTTAAGTTCCACACGTTTCGAGAAATATCTCGACAGGAAGTTATTCTAGAAGCTTCCCGATTGGACCATGGGATATCGCCAATTTGGTCGCCAAATGAGCGATAAAGTCGCCAATCTGGCAACCCTACCATTCACTATTTTATGGCAACCCTAGTGCTATGCCTGAAAGCTTACATACAGGCGCAACCGCCGAATTTTTCGCAACAAGTATTTATACTAGATGGTGCACAAAGTATTGCTGAGCTATAATTGGTTAATTTTGGGTTTGTTACATAACATGGAAGGATCTCGAATTTCGGAGAACAGATGAATTTAGGGGGAGAGCACCAAGTCTAGAATAGGTAATTTTGAGGTCGCCAGTTATTCTTAACGGAGCCATCGTATTTTGTTATATCTTACATATATACATGTATACCCCCCTTACTGTTCTTGAAAGCCCATACCCCGACCTTTATTTCCGAAATCGTCCGTCGTAGTGTCTCAAATGACGAAAATATTCATCATCTGGCAATATCAGATTAAAAAAAGTAATAATTTTCGACCAAAAAAACCGAAATCTAATCTTTAATGCAGTATTTCGGTTTCTACATTTATATTTGGGAAAGTTTCATACTCTTTATGAAAAAATAGAAATGCCAGGATTTTGATTCCAGTACGACAAAAGTTTACCGGGATATTTAATTTCAAAATTTTCAATTTTTAATGTAATGTCTTGAGGGATCGGTGATTTAAATTAGAATAATTCGAGGAAAGAAATCTAAATGGAGTTCAAGGTCGTACAAATAAGCCATGTGGATGCTTTTAGCCTGTATTGCTATGAGTGTACTTAAATTTTAAGAATACAATAATTAAAATTCATTTACATATTATTAAGCTACTAATTAATTAAAGAAAATGTATATATGTTTTTTATAATTCAAGATTTCAAATTCTATTAGAGTTTGTCTAACCTTTACCTTATTAAGTACAAATTCAACAAATTTTGGTATTCACATTAATGAGCGGAATAAGCCTGTCGATTCTTGCCCAGCTGTTCTGTTTTGAATGCATGTTAATTGAGATCGGCACATACGTCAAGTCGATTTCGGTGTTTTGTTTTTATTCGAGTTATGATGAAGACCATTTCTCACACAGACACGCAGAAGCAAATAGAATTTTAGTTTTTAAAGCAATGTCGTACACCTCACTATCTTTCGTTTCCATTGATAGTCAGGTCCAGAAATCAGCCATAATTTCTGCTTGCAATTTCATTTTAAGTCCGCTGTCAATCAAGATTTCAGTTAACTGGTCTCTCTTATTCAATTACAGTTTATTATTTTGTCGGTCATTTAGTTAATTCAAAATTTATTTATTTATTTGAATGTCTAGGAGGACCACAGGTGTAGGTTTCGAGGATGACTGGTAGTCTACGGAAAACAGATTGAGAAATGTTTGTGTAGAATTGAGAAACGTTTGCTATTACTCTGTAATTGATCTGTACATAATTTAATCTATCAGTAAATGAATAACAAGTTACGTGATTTAAAAACAATCAACGGACGTCTTCATTTTCATTATTATTACATTCCCCTGGATTTGTAGCATTTTGCTCTTGGAAATAACCATAATAACCTTATCTTCATTCCATTTCGTACTTCCATCCGTTGCAAAATTGCTAAGATTCTCTAGAAGTTCAGCGTTTAGATGATTTTCTCACTTATTCTTAAAGATCTTATCTCTAATACTAATTTTAAGATATTTATCATATAGCTTGTCACTGTGGTTTGAAATGCATCGAGCTAACTAAATGAGCATTGAAATTTTGTGTCAAAGAACACGAACCGTTATGTTCGGGTGGAAGGAAAACTACAAAGTTTCGAAAGCTAATCATAGTTGGTCATTTAGACTCAATTTTGACGCCGATTCTGTGAAAATTATCCGTAAAACTTCTTGGTTTTGCGAACTGGATTTTCTTGAAGCTATTAATGTTCACAAAATCTAAAATTCTCGAAATTCAAATATCTTAATTTTTTATAATTCATTATTATGTTTTTCGAAAGATGATGCTACGTTTGGTTTTGTTTTGCTTTATTTGCTTTTCTCATTTTTACCCAAAAAAATTACGCTTGATGAAAGAGAGACTTTGATCTGCTCACCTTGGAAACCTATATAGTTTTATTCACAATCTTGTTTGCTTGCATCTTGCTTTATTTGTCTAAAGTTCAAAGTTTATTATTATCACGAGCAAAATTTAAGACTGTTAGGCTGTTCTGCAGTTTTGATTTTCTATAGCCAAAGCTGCCGTAATAGTTTAACTGCACTGCGAGAATACCGACGTTTGAAAGGCTTGCTAAAAGGGCCTATGCCGATGGATGCTTTGAAAAAGATGGTTACGAAATTTGAAGAAACCCGGCAGTTAGGTGCACTGCCTATAAGAAGACGGACGCAGATTTCAAACGAAACTATGGAAGATGTCATTCTTGTTGTGGTTACCAAAGCATCTGCATATTCTACGAGAAGTATTCGAGCGATATCACGTGATTTGTTTACTCCTTGGTATAGGGTATAAAAGATTCTACGATAGGCCGGTAGCCCTCCAGTACTTTGTCATATGTAAATAAACCAAACCGACCACAAATTCTCTGATCTATTTTAAAAGTGGCATTTATACCAGGTCCACATGGTACAAAAAGCTGCTAACTTCAAGACCTGTAACAATGCGTTGATTTTTTCGCTGGTTTTTCGCGAGAATAGCCGTTGACAATGCCTGGCTTTGGAATATTTTTGGTAAGACGAGGCAAATTTTGACATAAACAGAGCATTTTGCCCTAAAGAGTGACATTCGAGTTAAAACGGAGAACAGTAGCAAAAGACTACACAATTTAAATCTTACTCAAAGCTGGCTCAGTAATCCTAACCGGAGCTTAAAAGTCAACTTTTCGACAGACAACAACGCATAGTCGAAAATTACAATTATCCAAGCTGACAGAAAATAAACGTAGCATGCACGCGCAGGCCAGAAACACGTTTCTTCTTAAAATCTAAAAACATTCGCTTAATTAGCTAACTCATTTACATTCTGGTGAGGAGAATGGGAAGTAAAAGTTATAGTAAAGATCTAAATCATAAAGGAAATCGTAAAATTTAATTATAAAAATCTGGTTAATTTAAATACTAATAACTGTGAAAGTAAATGAAATTGATAGTTTAAACACTCGAGGGATTTAAGTACTTTGCTACAAAAAACTAATAAGAAACATAATTAATACCATATAAAAAGTTTCAAACTACTCCATCCCATGACTATTGATTATATTTCCTTTCTTTTCTGTTTTTCCCCTTTTTTTTAGTTAGATGGATTCCCTACGATGACAAGAGCCATCTGTTGATAAACAATGTCATTTTCAGTTCTAATAATGTAATTTTTTTCGTCTAAGCGGATGACGTGAAATTTACCCCAAATATTTTTTATTTCCTGTATTTTGTGAACTTTGGCATATTTTTGGTAGAATGCCGTACACCTTACCAAGAATTATACACATGCACGTAAAATTATCATGGTTATTTACCAATGCATACAAAAATATCTGATGCGCACACTACATGATTTCCTTCCACGGCTTATTAAATTATACACATTTTTTTTTGCTGCACTTCATTTAAACTTATTTCCTCGAATTTCATTGCAGATATATTTTTAATACAATTAATTTAGTTCTCACTTCGCGGCAAGACAAAAGTACATAAAAAGTAAAGCATTTTCATTAAAAATTGTCAAATACAGACAAACCTAAAACAGCAAATACAGTTTGTAGAGTTAAAACAAGAATTTCTACGCAAAAACAAGCAATTCAGCCAGCGGGCAGGAAGACAGATTTTTCGGCGCATAAAACTGAAAGTTTGCTTTTGGTCCCATTCGGCAAAAAGAAACTGAAGTTGGTGCACAAACTGACTTAATTCACTAATCTACTAAGAGTTTCAAATGTAAACAAATGACTTACTTCGTAGAAGGAAGTAATAAGACATGATAACATTTCAAAGAAATATTCGTAGTGGCTGTCAAGGAAACTTAAATGTATTTCAAATCATATCTACCTATTTCTAGGAAAATACATACATATATTTAGAAGAATTTAAAAACAAAATCCCAATAACTTCGTATGTAGTATCAGCAAACTCAACCCGCCTTTTTTTTTGTTATGACTAAGACTCGGCTTTAATAGTTACTAAAAATAGGATTTCAGTACTTACTTTTGTGAGTACAAGGGGCATAATGGTTCTGAGAGACACGATGAAATATAATGGGTCTAGAGGGAAAACAGTCTGTTAATAATTCAGCATAATGACTCTGCAAGAAATATCAAAGTCAAAAAGCAATTTTTTTCACACATGTTTACTCATAAAAATGCAAATTAACGTACAAATGTTTTAATCGTTATTTTATGAGTTAGCTGAATTGTGAGGCAGTTTTAAACTAAAAAAAGATTGCGAGGAGTATAGAAAAACTTTTAACCATTATCTTTTATGACAGCAATGGCAGTTTAAAAATTAAATGACAAAAAATGAGAAGAATATAAAAGGAGCTTGTTGACAATTATAGTATTGATAACACCCCTAAAATGCCGTTTTCTTTAGCCGCTCTAACGTGGCCAATAGTATTTGAAAGCTTAAATGACACTGTATTCGTTTTATTCTAGCATGATTTGAAAACATAAATAGATGTTAGGTTTAAATTTTAATTTGCAGCGAAAATGCATTCCAAAAAGATTGGCTAGATTATTTGAAAATGGTAAAGCATATACTAGGGCTATATACCTAATGGGATACAAAACGGCTTATAGTCATGCTGCACATGGGGAAATCACGAAAACTAACTGAAAGTTACTATAGTAGACGTCACTGACTCATAATCTGTTCAAAAGCAACTTCTCTACTCCCTTTGCATCTTCGTTTCTCTCACTACTGTAAGTAACGTCAGCATTGCGAAGAGCCTAATCGTATTTGTCCACCGACCTTGAACTATGCAGCCATTTCGTTCGTCTGGGGTTCAAACCCAAGTCTAACTCGCATCTTTTACCAGTCTTAAGCACTCGCTCGCTGCTGAGGCCTTGGGAAAAGTCGGAAAAAATAAATACGTAGTAATATAAAAATTAAATAAAATGTTTTTTCCATGTGTAGCAAACTAAAAAATAACTGTTTTGGATAGGTTCTTAAAGCTATATGCAATTTCATACCTCAGACAGGCAGAGGATAGGAATTTCTGGAAACTGGGTTTAAAGGAAGTTAATCAGATTTTTATAGTGAAAATTCTAATTAAGAAACATGCAGAAAGACGTAAACCTACCCGATAATTGGAAGTTTATATCTTCTCAATTTCTAAACAATAAAGAATCCGTATATGCGCCTCTGCGTTCCTCGCATCGTAAAAAAAAAGATTGCACCTAGAGCCACCCAATTTTGGCAACACATAGTTTTCGGAACATGGGCATCTCGAAACCTGAAATTTGAATTTCGAAAATTTTTTTTTTGATTTACTTCATATTTTCCTCGAATTTAATGAATTTTTGGTTGATAAACTCACCGATTTAAAAGCAATGTGTTGTCATTTCTCGAAATAAAACATTTTTACTTTCCCTTGCCAGTGTGTTGTCATTTGGCAAAAAATAAGTAGTATTTAACTTTCAGATTTAATCAGTAAATTCAGTTATTTAAAAGTAATGTGCCACCATTGCCCGAAATAAAATGCATTTAACTTCCACGCGCCAGTATGCTGATATTTGAGAAACATAAGGTATTTAAATTTCACATTTAGCTTTTGTGTTATTGGTTAATAAAGTAAGTAATGAAACAGTTCTTAATAATACCTCTTTTTTAACTTTCTAATTTAATTGATTTAAATAAATGTGCATTAATTTGTCTTGCCTATCTGGACTCGTACTAATAGTTCATGCAGCAATTCTTTAATATTTGTCATGTTTAGTCCGTTCAATATCTGGTTATAATATCATTTAACTCCATTATTGATATTTTTCATAGTTTTTGAGAAATATTCGTCAAGCTTCTTTGCACTGGCAGAAAGAAAACATCTGATATAAATAAAGAGCTTTTTATTCTGTCCATACGTACAGACGTCACGAAAACAAATACTCAAAATGTATATTTTCGTTTAAACCTAAACCTAAATTTTTTTATGATCACAGTACTTACTTTATTTCGGTATAAGAAAGTGAAAACGAATTTCACTACGGAAATGATGTATGAAGATTTCTACGGAACGAATTTTGTGCCCGTGTCATCAAATTCTTCAATAAACTGAAAGCAAAAAATAAAGTGAAACAATGAATATTTGAAATAATATTAGTATCGTCAATATGCAGTGAAAAATAGAATAACATATAAAAAAATGATATAGATATAGTTGAAAAGATCCGAAGCAAAAGAAATAAACTAATCTATATTTCATGATATGTATTTTATTGTTAAACTATCAGATATTTGCTAAAAAGCATTTTTCTTCATTACGGGCCTTTTAAGGGCATAATTAAAATTGTCATTTTAAAGAACTTTTACAACGAGCTGCAGTATACACTACTGCTTATTTTATAATTTCTTTTGAATCTAAAATCTAAAATCTTTGGACTGGAGCGATTGATTTCATTAGTGTAATAACAGTACTTTTGGTTTATTATTAAAATGATTAAATATTTTTATAAAATTATCCTAGCTCTAGTCGTTATTAAAGTGATTATATGCTTTTTTTTCCATTTTTATAACAGCTATTTTTTATGGTTGGCCTCGTAAGCGGTCAGTTTCCTAAATACAAAACTTCTATCGAAAAAGGCACAAAATGCAACACAAATTTTTCCACACTCTAAAATCAAACTTTTCCCTAATCTCATATTACGAAATTTATTGTAGGATCTTGATACATACAATAATAATATTTCTGTTTATATAACCATCATGATCATACCATCATGTAACCTATGATCATACCATCATGTAACTCATTGCAACGGTCAAGGAAGTCCCATACTACGAAATTCATTGCATGATCACGATACATATAGCGATCATACACAGTGATTATACATGCAACGTTCATATACTGTGATTATACATGTTTCATACTAAAACCATACGCTCATCTGATTCATATCATGATACTACGATATTGAAGTTCCATACTACAAAATGCATAAAGATATATCCAGAAACCATGAAGAAGTGTGCTTGTTCTGTGCGTGTGTGTGCGGGGAGGGGGGGACATAGAACTGAAGATACTACCGAAGAAAATTTTGGAAGGGGACATGGAGGTGACGATATTACGAAAAAGGAAAAGCTTTCTTGTAATCTCATTTTTTAACATAAGAAGAAATACAAATCATTGTACACTATTTTAATGTCAATGCATATTACCTTCATCAGTTATTTTTATTTTCTGTAGACATATTTAGGCTTATTGCAAGAGGAAAACATTACAGTTTTGTATATTTTTGGAATTAACCCAGTTTTGTACACCGGCTCTTCATTAGAAAAGCTTTCCTGTAATCTAATTTTAGTTACTTGTATAAAGTAAAAGAAGCATTATGATCGCATAAAAATTTGGGTATGATTTTTCAACGCAAATACCTATTTTAAACGTTCCCGAATCCATTTGGACGATTTTTCTGCGTGACGTTTGTACGTAGGCATAGAATAAAGGCCTCTTTTCCAAAACGTATTGTAAAATGGATTCAAAATGGATTTAGATGGATTTTTTATGATGCCATACGTACGGATGTACGTACAGATATATCTTCCATAACTCATAAATAATTAACCGTAGAAAGCTCAAATTTCATATATGGGGCTGTTATAATACCTAGTTACTCACCTCCCGTTTTTATTGCAGTCCGCAGTACTAAGCATATATGTATACTGACCACATGCCACATGCCTTACCAGACTTTTATTTTCACAATCGTTGGTCGTAGTCATACACTTCCAGTTACAAAAGTGTTTTAATTGAAGAAAATATTCATGTTTTGGCAATATAAAAAAAAAGTTTTCGATAAATAATTAAATCTAATTGTTAATGCGGTTTCCCGGTTACGACATTTACGTTTGGAAAGGTTTTATACTCGTTATGAAAAAGTAAAATTATGAGACGTTTGACTCTCGTATGGCAGAAACTGACAGAGATAACTTCAAAATCTACAATTTTTGATGTCATTTTCAATTTAGATTGAAGGAAAGATTAATTAAGTTAGAATAATTCGAGGAAATAAGTTTAAATGAAGTGCAGAAAAAAATATGTGTAATTTAATAGACCGTGAAGGAAATCATGTGGTTTCCACATCAGATATTTTTCTGTTCTATAGACATAGTTAGCTTTGTTATGAACGGAAATAGTGCTTAGTAAATTTTCTGAAATAACATCGTTTTGTGCAACGACTCTTTATAATTGACAGAATTTTTAATAGTATGGTAGATTAATCAAAATGTTAAGTAGGAGTTACATATTGTTAGAAGTTACGGTTTCGTGAAGAATTTTTTTCTTAATAATTACGCAAGATGAGCAAGACGAAATTTTAACAACAGCGGTACAGCAAAATAAACTAATTAAAAGAGAAGACAGAAATAAGGAAAACTCTCCTTAGCGCACGATAAATTGCACCGCAATAAAATGAGTGCGCAGTAAAATCAGTCGCGAGAATAATTTTTTCATCGGATGTAAGAACTTTTACATTATGCATATTGTTACATATTAACGGTTTATACGGATTTCTTAAATCTCTATAAACCGTCAACAAAGTTAAGGTAACAAACAAACAAAGTGAAGGTAAATGCTTGAACCTTTAATATAGCTGCAAACAATAACATTTCTTAAAGGAAAGAAAAAATAATCAGTTAAAGATAGTTGAAAGGGAGGGAAAAGATAAGGATGTAATTCTCTTAAACGCAGCACGAATATGAGGAATTACAAAATAACTTCCTGAGCTTGGTACATCCATCTGCAATAAAGTTAGACTCTCTAGCTATATCGGCTCTCAAGTTTGTAATATTTATACAGTCGCCAAAGAGAAAGGTGCAAAATGAGATTGCACCACTAGAAAATTCTAGAAAAATTGTTTCTCTGGAATGAAAATGCGTCGTTCCTAGTTCTAAAAAAGTGTTTTCTGGAAACTCCTAAAATATCGCCAATTTGGTAAATAGTGAAACGCGTGCAATGCGTTATCAGATTTTTGTGCAATTCAGGTCTAACGAAGTTCTTTTTTTTAGCTATTTTTCTAATTCTAGTGTCTAGTTCGTTTCAACACTACAAAATATTAACTCATTTGAACATATAAAAGTATATGTAAAGAAAATAAAGACTACACATTGTAAATAGTCACAAAATTATAATGAAATTATCACATAGAATAAGTAATCAAATAAATCATAATGCAAAATAACTGAAGCTGTTGAGAATGCTAAATGTTCATTGATTCTCTGGACTCTTTCAAATCTTGAATTATTGAAATGGTTCTTACACAAAGTAAAAAAAAAGAAGCGAAAATGCATTTTTACTTAACATAAAAAATTTTCAATTGAAGTAAAACTTGAAATCTGCGTTTAATAAAAACAAATTTAAGGACATAATTTTTTAAAATACAACTAGAATATCTGTTACCGGCAAAGTATGAAATGCCGGCATCTGTAGAATGCCTAGGCATTGTATATAATGCCGAACGTTTTTAGGCAAAATGTGAAATATCAGAATTATTGCATATTTTCCCTATGCATTATATATAATATCTAGACATTCTATAGAATGGCAAATGCTCTTTAGGAAAGGTATGAAAAAAGGTTATGGTGAGGCTGTTATTTAAAAGACATTCATTCGTCAAAAATACAAATGTTATTTTGAAACGTTAATGAAAGAATGCCATTAAAAAACTATTATTCGAAATATGTAAAAAAATAGGGAGATAATCTTTGATACAAGGTAATAAATTTATATTTTCTATCTGGCTGAGACTGAGAATCAGTAAAATCTACCTGACAACAGAAATTATATTCAAAAACAATCATAAGTTTCACCACAGTGACTTTTTTAATACCGTCTTGTTTTTTCTGGCAGAGCTCACAAAGGTGGTTGTACAGGTCAATGTTATTACTTGGAAACGTTTTTGTATTTGGTTGTAAGTTCTTACAACATTCCATCATGTCGTCCATGTCCAGTACTCAAATGAGTTTTCCTGAAGTACTGGAAATAACTCAGCATCCGTGACGTAATACTGTATGGTACTGATACTTTCTTTAATAGAATAAACGAATATACTTTTCTTTCCACACACAATACATCCTAGCGATTCAGCAACCAGTAGTCCCGTGGTTCCTTCTTAGTAGTCATTTTGGCTTTTTTACATTATTTATTAACTTCTGGTAAGTAGTTTCGGTTATTAACTTCTGATAAGTAGTTTCGGTTATTACCTTCTGGTAAGTAATTTCGGTTCTGCGAAATGAATCGGAAATGTATTTCATACTTTGCCGGTTTTTCATTTGGCGTTCTGAAGAATGCCTACGAAATGTGGGAAATATGAATCGTTTCATTACATTGCCGGCTAGTTTTAGGCATTATATAGAATGGCCGATTTCAAACTTTTCCGGTACCATATCTATTAAGAAGAGAGAAATTAAATTAAATAAAAGTTGTACATAATTATAACTTCCGAATTTTAAGCTTTATATTCTCGATATAATTTGACAAAATATGCACTTAAGTAAGAGTTCGAATGATTTACAATTTCTCAGAAAAATTCTAAATGAAAGAATGTATAAAAAGGAGGGAGGACTGTTTAAAGAGGGGTTATAAATAAACGCTGAACCAAAGAATATGTACTGTTAAGAAGGAAAACTTCGCAGAAGCAGAAGTGGCTCCCTTCCAACGAAAAGGGAAACAACTGAGCATGCGTGAAATATCTGGCGCCAAAAAGCGCCAAAGCTCGAAGCTGAATGTTGAAGTTGGTTTGGTCAGGTTCGACCGTTACGTTTAGCAAGAGTTTAAACAAAGAATAGGTTCTTTGGTTTCAAGTAGCGATATGGACAATGGAAGTTCAACAGCCAATGAAAGTGAAACTTCACCTAATATTTCATCATTTCCGAGTTTAAATTATCGCGACAAGTCAAAGAACGATTCATCTTAACCCGTGTTCCTCAATTTCCTATACACGTCGCGGAGGGGGAAGATGTCGGAGGTACCAAAGAACCGGCATATCACAGAGGGAAGTTCTCACCAACACATTCCGTCGCCAAATCCCTTGGCGAATGTTCCCTTTTCTTTGTAGCGGCATTGCAGACAAAGTGGTTTACATTACGTCTACGGAGCCTTTCCTTCTTTATATAGAGGTTCTTTGGCTGAACATGGAATACTGAATTTTCTGCAAAAAGAGTGACAGTCCTTGAAACACGTGATAAGCTACGAGTTGATATTAGTGATTCAGGATAAATAAAATTACAATAGTGGTGTTAAATTTAGTGAATATTTCTGCTGGCTTTCATTAAAATTAATCTACAAAATTTTGAGTTTGAGAGGACTTTTTTGGTTAGAATTCAAAAGATTCAAACAAAGAGAAAAGGGGGAAGATTCCAATTTTCGAATCTCAAATCGTTTATAATATTTTTAGTATTCGTTTATAATATTCAGCACCGCTGAAAATAGTTTGAAAATAATACCCAGCAATATGCAAAGAAATACAAGTTATCGAAAAGAAATATTTACATAAATTGCTACAATACTGTTGTCTATAAAGCAGCAAAATTTCTTGTTTCGTAATTAATAAGCTCGCTGAATAGCAATTTCATTTTCTTGTGAAATTTTGGTCCAACAGTGGTTCAAGCGGATTGAATCATTAAAAACACTGGTAGCCCATTCCGGCTTCAAAACCGAGGTAACAAATTGTGGCTGTTTTTTGTGGTGTTCTCTCTATATCAACATGCTTTGACAAAATCAGGTAAATCATAGTAATTTACGTCAATTAACCAATTATTATGATTTGAAATTGTGCTATAACTTCTTTTCCTCGTCTTTCTCACCAGAATGCAAATTAGTTGCAAGGTATTTAAGCCGATGATTTGAGTATTTTAAAGTGAGAGTTAGTGGCAACCTCGCTCGCTTTCTACATCTTATCAATAGCTCTGCCAAAGTTCATTCCGGTTTTAGGCATTTTGCTAGCCGACTTTAAAAACGCGTTCTTAATAGCAAGATCCACTTGAAGTAGATCACTTTGTGTCGATTCCGACTACTTTACTTAAATTTGAATTTCTGTTTGTCATTTTAAATACCTGAGAACGGCGGAGTTTCCTTCTATAGCACAAGTAGTGCCTTCTCTTAAATTTCAAATCTTAAGAAATATTTTAACCTTCGTAAGATTCTGTCAGTTTGATTCAGACAAGAGTGATAACTCGCTTATCAGTTTAATAGAGTTTGAAGAACGTTGGTGTAAGCTTCTATATAACTGGAACCCTAAAAATTCAAGACAATCATTCTAGAATCTTTCTTTGCGCTCCTCAGCTAACCATTTTATAAAAATTATTAAGTTTTCTTCCTGTTTCTTCTGTTAACATATTTTTCTGTCTAAGATTAATCATTTTAATTTAAACTGAGACTTTAAACTTTTAACTTAAACGCTGAACATTCTAGCGATTCATTTAGTTTTCCATTTGGTCTTCTATTTTAATAAAAATCGCAGCATCTGTGAAATGCAGTAAAATGGGGTTTAATGTTAATCGGAAATAAGGAAGGCAATGTTAGAAAACTGGGTTTCGTTCGAATATATCCTAAGAAACAACCCTCATTAAAGATGATATGTTGAAAACAAGCTAAGCCAGTTCCCAATTGTGCAAGACAACAAATATCTTGAAGTTAAGTGGTTCAATAAATCGAATTTCTAGGTATCTGTACTTTTGAGTTCTGCATGCTGTTCTTATTATATGTGTCATTTATTCCAGAACACAACAGATGTAATCAAATTAGTTGTGACGTTTATAAGATGAGACTAAAGGCAATTGACTATGGAAAGTGATCTCAAAGGCATTTTAAGTTAACTTGACAAGTAATAATGCTGGAAACTCAAAACCATTTCTTCGCAAAGAAGCAATAGCAGAAATCGTAGCAGATGAATCGTAAAGAAATTCCTTAAATTTTACTTTATTTGAAGCGTCAACAAAGAATCTCTACGTGTTTTAATTTTAGAAACGCTCGCCACCTGCGCAGCTCGAGGCCTAAAATAGTTATCTCTACTATTACATAATGAAGAATATGTATATATATTTGTATGTTTCTCGCCTGGTGAAAAAATTTGATTCTCTATTACCGCATGACTTCCTTGTACGGCATTATAATTTATACACATTTTTGGCTGCCCCTCATTTTAATTTATTTCCTTGAATCATTCTAACTTATTCAGACCATGCTAGAATTTTCCAAGTCTAGTAACATAAGTTAAATATACCCGATGGCAAACTGAAAATGACATCAAAAACTGCAAATTCTGAAATTAAACACCTCGGTCAATTTTGTTCTACGCGAATGCAAAATTTTTCTCAAATGGAAGTATAGGAACCGTGTGATCGCATTGAAAGTTAGATTTCATTATTTATCCGAAATTTTATTTTGTTTTTTAAATTTCCAATTGACAAAACATAAATATTTTCCTCATTTAAAATACTTCTGTAGCTAGAAGTATATCGCTATGAGAAATGATTGCGAAAATAAAGGTCGGGTGGGAACTTTTAGTAAATGTGTTTACAAAAATACACAGAAACCACAATGCAATAAAATAAATGTATATATATATATATATATATATATCAGTAAAGATATAAAGTATGAAATTTAGAACTACTTTTCACAAAGGCCAAAAATTGAAATTCATTTTTGGAAAAAGTCCTTCTAAATTTCTTATTTTATGTCTTTACTGATATTTTTTCAGCAGCGTAATGCGCGAAAATCCTAGTCATGTTTATATATTGTTTTTAAAAATTGTTTGTAATTATATATATATATATGTGTGTGTGTGTGTGTGTGTGTATGTATATATTAGTACTGCCGATTGTTATAAAAAAGAGATGCACACCTAGATATTAGCAGTTCCATACACAAAATTTCAATGACGTACGGCTCATTGTTTTTGAGTTATGCCAGAAACGTAAGTATGCACACTGCGAAAAAAAAATAGGGGACAGTTCTATCTCCCGTTCTACTGGGCCGATTGACGAAATTCAAATTGCGTTTTCCATGTCTCGAAAACACGATTTAGGATATATGTTAGATTTATAGACAACATCATTATAACGTAGGTATTTTGACACAAAATCGGACATTTTCTGAAATGGCATGCCAACGCTTTTCCATATTTCGATTCTATGACTCAAATTATGCCTAATTATTAAATTTTGTAAAATTTGGTGCAAAATCTACAGAGAAATTCAAAAATCTTTCTTCGTGTATTTTTTTCAGTTTTCGCCAAGAATAATTTACTTGGCGAACTGCTTAATTTATAGTAACCTATTTTCCTTTTCTTTTTTTTCATTGCAGACGAGAAGAAAAAGTTATCTTTCATACTTTCAAATAGTTTTAACAAAGTGTGAAAACCACATTTGTGTTATTATCGCTTTTAAGAAATATACCAAATTTCAAAGCGCGCAAATATATAAATTCACGTATATCTTAGGAAATTTTGAATAAAAAATTCTAATGTTTTACAGATATGCTTTTTTCGAAAAATTTATGAAAATTATTTAAAAATAAATCATAGAAACCTGAGCGAATTTTATTTGGAAAGAACCTAACTTTCGAAATGGAAAGAAGGAATCAAGTAAGTTTAATAAAATAAAAGAGATATTAATAAATATATATCAAATTCAATCAACATTGAGGAGCTAACATTTTGAGAGCTAATTGTTTAAAAGCTACTCTTGGGATTTTTACAAAAGTTGGTAGTTTGGCATAATTTCAGTCGTAGAATCGAAATATTGGAAAAATTAGCATGTCATTTCAGAAAAAAAATCCGATTTTTAGTCAAAATACCTATATTAGAACAACGCTATATATAAATCTAATACATATCCCTCTTTCGAGACATGAAAAACGCAATTTGAATTTTGTCAATTGGCCCAGTAGAACGGATGATATAAAACTGCCCCTTTTTTTCCGAAGTGTACTTCCAATTACAGAATTTTATTTAAATGACGATGATTTGGTGGCAGCAATTCATAGTGTACAATTTCGTTGTAGTCCAAAGCAATACCTTTTTGGGATGCAGTCCCTAAAATAAGTGTTTTTAAGAAATGTTAAACAATGAAAATGTAATGATGCAAAATTACAGCTCTGAAGAATACATACAACGCTGCTGAAATTCAAAATGAGCTATAAGTTCTATGCAAAACAGCAGCCTTAGTTTAGTACAGATTTTGAATAAAATGAAGTTCTCAAAATGAAATTTGCTTGATTGCCTAATATTACACTGGAATGTTTCGCTTCCAGTTACAGTTTTTGAGAAATAAAACAAGGTATACCGCAGTAACTTTAAATTCTTTTAAAAACAAATTTTACAATAATGATATCCAGCATGTAATGTGATCTCCCGTTTCCTGTTTATATTTGGGTAATCTGTATACTTTTTATGAAAAAATAAAAATATAAGAAATTTGATACCAGTGCGACAAAAATGGACCGGGATATTTAATTTCAAAATTTGCAATTTTAGATGCCATTTTCAACTTACTTTGAGGAACTGGTTAATTAAGTTAATTAAGTTAGAATAATTTGAGGGAATAAGTTTAAATCAAGTTCAGCAAGAAAATGTGTGTAATTGTATAGGCCGTATATCGAAGTCATGTGTTGTCCCCATCAGAATTTTCGTCTATTGTGCTCTTAAGTTTTGGTGCATCTATTCTCATGATGCCCTATGTATTTTGGTAGTATCAAAAAGTTCTTATATGAATATATTCTTATTTCGGGTAATCAGTAAGAATTTGGAGAATTGAAATTATTCCATCACCAAAAGAAAATAATGTTCGTATTATCTGACCTACGAATAATTAAATAAAGAAGGATATAAAAATTATATTCTCTGCTATCAAGATTCGCAAAACGTTATGCTCGGCATTTGGAAATTCGTAATCTTCATCTTCGATTTCGAGCTAACGTCACTCTAAACGGAAAGTGGCGTAAACAAATGCCCAGCCATCCATAATATCCTCTTCGGCGATCTCCATAGCGACGATTTGCTGAGGTCATTTCATCTCTTCTCCAGTTCATCCTTTGGTTACCAGCTCTCTAATATTTCGCAGAGTATTGCTACAAGAGGAAACGTTCTAGATCTGACTCGTGTTCGCTGGACTGCGGTTGTGAACGTAAGGGGAAGCATCTTGTCTGCAATTTCGTGTACGAATTATAGAATTACTAGCTGCTTGCACAGCCAATAACTGATCTAGTTTTTAGTAATTTAGTTTTTAGTAGTTATGATTATTTATGAGTCCAGCTAGGGTAATTTCGGTGGTTTAGCTTGTCTCTTTCTCTGTGTTACTAAATGATGAAGAATTTCTATGGGTGTGTGTTTGCTTACCGCAATATGAATAAACAGCGTCATCTATAACCCTAAAATATTGAACACACATAGTTCTCCACCGGCGCGAAAGCATTACTAAGTCCAATTTTTGAATTCGAAGCCTTTTTTTCAAATGCACATTTTATCGTTTTATTTCTTTGCTCAAAGTAAAGAAAGTATTGTAATCGCGAAAAATTTCAGGTATCAGATTTCAACGAAAATACTTATTTTGGCCTATTCTTGAATCCATTTTGTCGGTTTTTGTCGTTTCATACGTAAGGAACATGGATAGAATAAGGCGAGTTTATTCCCAAACAGACTGAATGGATTAAAAATGGATTTTTGTCGTAACATCTGTACGTTCGCATATGTAGGAATACAGTACGTACATATAATACATATATATATATATACGTATACGTAAATATGCCGCATGTACTTTATAAATATTTACGTATATACGTTAAAACTTTTTTATTTCGGGTGGTGATAACACATTCGTTTTAAATCTCTGAGTCTGTAATTAAAACATTCCTTTAATTGACACAAAATATGAAATTCAGAAGTGTTTTGGACCATAAGCTAGTGTTTAAATTGAAGTTCTGCAATTGCTTTTAAATCTCTGTTCTTTTAACGCACTATTTTAAACTCTATAAAAAAAACTATTATATGCTTGTCGAGTATACCCTTAGAAAGCGGAAGATCTGTGGTTCGGTATTTCTAGCTTTGTAAGCCTAATGCTCTTTTACAGTTCAGTTTAGTTAGAAATATAACTTTGCTGTCGGTAAATTAAAATTTAACATTTGAATCTTGTTCACAGAACTAATTAGATATGTAATGGCTGAAATTAAAGTTATATATCTTGTTAATTATTCATGGAAAAATAGCCAAGAACTAGTTTATTATAAGAAACCTGATATCTTAGATTTAAAATAATTAGAAACGTGTGTAACGTAAAATGTAAATTAGCCTTCAGTCGAATGATAAAACAAGATCTCTTTAAGTATTGACATTTTTATGTTCTGCGATTCCGCGTGAGAAATGCCCTAAGTGTTTAGATTACGTTTCCAAAAGTAGGTCAAAAGTATTTCTTATACTTTTTAGTTTCTTTTCTTTACTTGAAAACGTGGAAAGAATGGAAAAATCTATTTCCAGAAACATTTATTTGTTAATGTAAATGTTGATTTCAAAAGTAAGAGGAAATTAAGGTTTCTGAAATTCTGTTATTATTTTTTCGTGTTGTGAGGAATGAAAATCATACTTTTCGTATTAAAGTCTGCCGTAAAGCTCAGCACATCAAGCCGGTAATTCTAAGCTCAACTCCCAGCAAAATCGTGGCACGTTTTCTTACGATATATTACACCAAGCTCCCCATCTTCATTAAAATGTAATACGGTAAATAAATTCATGTGTTAGTTTTAAATATTTTAGAAGAAACGATGCATGGAATAAATTTTGCTAGCAGAATTACCCGGCTTTTCCCGGGCTTTACGCGAAATGAAGAGGCTTCATTTAGGGGGATGGGGTAATTTGGTTTCGAAATCTGAGGTAGACAGTGAATTTCTCTTGTTTTGATTCACGAGGAATAGTGCAAAACTTTACAAATTTCGAATGCAATTTTACAACTGTGTAGAACTAACACAACTCCAGCTAACGATTTTAGTGAGAAAGAGTACTTACTTTATTATTAGTTATGCCTTTCTTCGAAAGTGAGCTTTCTGAAAATCACTATCTATTTTGGTCAATTTCTCCTTCGTTTTCGACATATCAACGAAAAAACGGTGCAGAGCGCCTTCGGTCTTCTACGCTATTCTGGATTGTTCTACACTGTGCTAAAGAGTAAATGAGGACTCACAGCGGCGCTGTAACAACGACGATGTGAACCTACGATGGCAACGTTCTAGTATAAGCGTCTTGAGTGTGGATCCGTGGGGTAGTTTTCCGAAATATTATGTAGAAAGTGACCTCTCTCTATAACATACATATTCATGATTATGCAACATTCCCGTTTACACAATCTCGGTTACGGTGCTAAAATATGCATATTTCTGGTTACGGGACAATAATATGCACGTCCCCGGGACATAGTCCCAACTTGGAGTCAATACTGAAAAGAAAACTCGAAATAAATGCTGACAACAGCTGGCGATTCCAAGACAAAGACACGTATCACCCATGACTATTTCCCACTAGTCTTGTCAACCCTAAAATCGGAAAGTCCCGTAGTGACCCAACTGTACACTGAACACTGCCCTACACCAGCCTATCTACATAGGTTCGGGGTTAAAGACTTCGGCCAACGCTCATGTGGTAAAGTAGCAAACTGAGACATTAATTACAGGAATGAACCCTGAAAGAGGACACGCATCTTTCACAATCCTCTGAAAATAATCTTCAGACCAGGAGAGCTCCATTAGTGGAAAATGTAAAAGCTGTAAAGAAAGCTCTCTAGGTAAATTGCGTATATGAAAGCTAATGCTAATAATAATTAGGTTTTTAACACAGCGTATTATTCCTGACTCAGAAATGTCTATTGTGAAGTACATTGTGCAATCTCATGTAACGTTTAATCTGTAACTCGAATATTTTATTCACGTTGTCTAAAACGTCTAAACATTTCTGTGAATTATTAATTTTGATACTTGCACATATTCTGCAAAACGTTCCTATAATATATGGCACAGTATGTGATTCTGTTAATTTATGCAGCGCAACTCTTAAGCTTGTGATATACTTTTCACTGATAGCAACACGGGATTCCAATGCATCTCCTTAAAGGGCCTTGTATGCCTATGTAACGTTCTGCTGGGCCCTAGTTGCAGCGTAAAGATAGACATTTTTTCCCTCCAGAGGACAAGCAGTAACTGCTTAAGCATAATAGCAGACTTGTTGTCCTCATGGGGACTGCAAAGGTTAGAGACAGTGATTTCCCGCTTTCATTTCTTTGTTAAACAGTAAAAGAGAAAATAAAAATATGCAAGATTGGCAAGACAGATAGAATAACATAGCAATGGGAAGACTGTTTTTCCTGAAAAAGAACATAGAACGTAAAGCGTAGAATAGCTTAACAACACAATTCTTTACTGGTCACGGCCATTTCCAAATTATCTTAAAAGATTTAAGCTAAGAAACTCCGAATACTGTCAGTGTGATAAGGTCAGGGATACTGACCATTTTGTATTTAAGGTACAGCTTGTTCTAGTTAACAGACGCAATGTAATGGCAATATAGTAGTAAAAAAGACAATATAAAGGCAACTTTGGAGCTTTAATATGTATCATGACTTATGATGCAGAGCTATTGCAGAACTTATGATTATGATTTATGTATGATGATTATCATGGACTAAATATGTCATAGACCTACATATCATGTACATATCGTGGACTTACGTATCATGATTATTGTGTACTTATAATCACAGTTAGACTCATGTACTTATGTGAAATGAATATTTATGCTACGGAATTGTGTATGCATGTGGTAAAGTATTTCCCGTATGTACTACTAAGTGTAACTGCTAAAGTATATATTTTCGAAATTGAAATAAATGCCGTCTAATCTGCTGACGCTGCTCTTAGAAGGGTCTAGCTAGTATCAGGTGGTGTCTACCAGGATGGCTAAAACACTAAAAGACTTTACAGAAAACGTCAGGACAGTTATCATTCTTAGTGGACAGTGGTCAGTGGGGGCGTATGAAAGAAAAAAATGACCTTCTTCTTGTTTTGAAGGTCAAATGTGAAAAATTTCTTCAAGATCGGACAAAATCTGTAGATTAATATGAATTATACGCTTTAACTCCATCAAAATTGGGAAGCATATCTATTTTCTTATTTGATGATGTAGATGATTTTAATGAATCCAGCTGATATCATTTGATGGGTACAGTTAGTTATTTATAGTAATTGAAATGAATCGTCTTTG
The DNA here is from genome assembly GCA_000611955.2 of Stegodyphus mimosarum. Taxonomy (NCBI): domain Eukaryota; kingdom Metazoa; phylum Arthropoda; class Arachnida; order Araneae; family Eresidae; genus Stegodyphus; species Stegodyphus mimosarum. The sequence goes on along the minus strand of KK121266.1, from coordinate 657,457 downwards.
ATTGCTTTTAAATAACTTAATATATTAATTAATAACAGAATAAATTTGAAAAAAAAAATAAGTATCTTACGCTTCGCTGAATGAAAAAATACTGCAGCGTAGATAATTAAAATACTTCAGGCAGTGGCAACGCATTTCTTTTAAGTCGCTGAAATTCTTAATTAAACTCAAACAGCACATACATGCACATTGTGAGTGCCGAAACATTTCTTTTATTCCACCGAGGTTTTTGATTAAATTTGAAAATAAATATATTACATTTTGTTAAATGACAACACAAAGATTAACATTTACCGATCACAGAACACACACCTCCTTAACGCGTCATTTTATAGATGTAGAAACCCTGAATGGTATATTGAATACATCATTCATCATTCAACATCATTCAACTAATTTTAAACATTTTTCATTTTGTAATATGAAGTTAATGTAAAATTTAAAAACTGCTTTAAAATACATTGCTCGAAATTTAGCGATAAAAAAATAACTGAAAGCTTTTTAAAGAACGTAATTTTTACGGTGATCAGGAGTTACAAAATGGCTCAAAAATAAAAGTTGCTTTAAAAGCATTACTGGTACTCAAGGAATTTAGAATTATAACTTTTAGGAAAGACCAGAATATGTGAAATAAGCATGAAAGGACGACGAATTATTTTTAAGTATGTAGGCAGAGTCTAAAATCAATACACTTTGCGAGTACTTAATGCGTTAAGCGTTTCGTGTTCCAGAAAGAAAGGGAAAAAAGTCTCAAGGCAGTTTTCTTTTGTGGCAGAGGTACTTGAGGGATAAAATGCTGTTCAAAATTAATTCAGCTTCAAATCACACGAAACTACCAAAGCTATAAAGGCGTTGATTTCTTTAATATTGTTTATTAAGTTTTAATAAAATTTTAGCATATTCTATATACCGTTGCTGCTAATCTTAAAAAAGCGAAGAAAGCTAGAAGAGGATTTAAGGTGCAACAGAATAAAAAAGAATTTAGTCATTTGGGCAGACACTTGAATCAGGACGTAGAAGACTTAAAAGAGACTTAGAGGACTATTTATCCCTGCAATTGAATAGGCTCATACTTATTCTCTGCTTTTCCGCTACATAGAGTGTTTCGTAGAAGGTTAGATAGTGTTATTTTGTATTAAATTACGCATAATTTTAAAATGAGCGCGATTTTTTGTATTAGTTACTAGAGGTAGTATTATTAGTCACGAAACTCACTTTTTGCCCGTCTCGTTTTTGTGTCCGAATCACTTTTCAAATTGTTGCCATCAATGTATTATTAAAAATATAATAGTAGTAATAAATAATGAAGAATTTGTACGTATGTATAAATGATCCTCGCATTGTGAAAAAAATGACTGCATTTAGAGCCATCGAACTTTTAATACATGCAGTCCTTCACCCGAATATGGGCACCTCGAAGCCAGAATTTTAGATTTTGAAATTTTCTTTTTGATTTATTTCATACTTTGTATAAAACTAATGAATTTTTGCTTAACAGACACAGGGTTTTGAAATTGAGAAGTGGCAACAATGCTCGAAATAAAACATATTTATTTCTAGCATGCCAGACTGTTGTCATTTGGCAAAATATAAGATATTTATCGTTTAGTCCACAGATCAGGCTGTTTGAAAGCAATGTATTGCCACTGCCTCAAATAGTATTCATCTTCTCCACGCACAAGAGTGTTGTCATTCAGAAAAGCCTAAGATATTTAACCCTCAAATTGAAATTTTCTGTTACTAAGTAGGAAACCAAGCGATTGAAAAGGAATAAACGCAGTCCTTGAAAATATTTTTCTGCTTTTTAATATGATTGATTTAAATGAAAAATGCATTTAAATCATGAGATGTCTATTTAGAAATATTAAATATTTTTAATGACTGATGACACTAGCTGGACTCATTAAAATTATTATATACTTTTTTTTTATTGTAAGTCTTTTAGACGGCCGTCCGTCCGAACGGCTAATTTTCAAAAAAATAATATAGGGAATGTATAAAAATGTATGGCAACTCCTAACACTCTATTGGAAATTCTAAAGGTATGCTGTATCTCGGGGAGGAGAATGACCCTCGGACCCGCCCCACCGGAGTGCTCCTCATCAAAATTGGGGACGGAACTGAGCAAAGTCATACTGTCACCTGTATGGTGCTCAAGGCTCTTGCCAATGACAGGCCTAATCTTGCACTCATTGTCACAATTAATTTCGTGGGCTTGTTCTGATGCTAGTGTCAGACAAGTAAGATAAGTCACAAAAACAATAAAGTATATTGTGTGATTTTGCTGTTGAATTTTATGTAGCTTGCGTGTGAAGAAAGTAATGCTTAATTATAAAGCTAAAAAACCAAAAATATTGCGTTAGCAGGTGTGGATCCAAGATTAGATTGGTAACTTGTGATGCTCAGCGAGAGCATAAAAAACTTTACCAATTCCTCTAATGTGAAGTTAAAAATCGAAATTATTTCGGATATTTTTTCTTTCTTTCTTGTTATCATTTATTTACTTTTATTAATATATTAGGCATTTGCGTTGCCATCCTTCTAAGATAGTTATTATGACAAAAGAAAAAATACGTAATGATTTAATGAATTCAAGTAGCGTCATTTCATGGTCCAGTTAATATTTGTTAATAATAAATTTGAAGAACTGAGTTTATTGCTTTTAAATCATTTAGTTTGTCAGATAATAACACCGAAATTAAATTTCAACGATAAATGATATATATCTTTACGCTTTACTGAAGGCAATGAACTGGCGCGTGAAAGATAGAAATATTTTTTGGGGGGCAGTCGCCATACATTTGTTTCAAAACGTTGAGTTGGTTGCCTATCAATCTAGAAGTCAAACAACAAAAATCAGCGTTATATTTCAAATTTTTACAGGACTAGTTCGATATGCTCCGAATTTGGTGGTTTTGAGTGCCCCAATTTTTGCCCTAGTGAGGAACATGAATACATACAAGCATAAGAATTTTTTTATTTAATAACAGAGAGGATATATTGCAATACCCTTACAATATACGATATATTATATATACGATACAATTTATATTTATTGTCTACAGGTTGTTTAAGGAGTGCTGCACAATGAAATACATCTTAGATAATTGATCACAAGTCTTGTAAGGCATGAATCTAATGAACTTGTATGAATTTTCTTCAAAGTTGTTCCAGTCGCTAAATTGTTTCGCAAATCTTTCAGAGGAAAAGGAAGCGATAGTTAACTATGCAAAATTAAACGCCTGAGAGGGAGTGGGGAGAAAAATATCCAAATTGTGACTTGAAATGTATTTCCCGATGAAAATACAAGAGAATACACCAATATCATGGTAAGCGTAAAAACGTAATTAAGTTACATGAAGATTTTCAAATTCTAGCAAGGGAAACTTAAAACCTTATGCTTATATATTTATCTGGATATGATCTGAGATCAAGAATCTCAGGACGTGCAGAAATTTATCTACTTTATAAAAATTTCCATTCGAAAACTCACTTGAATAGCTGCTCAGATAGCATGCAATAACTCTAAACTGTCCCCATAATTTTAATTTATCTTATCTCTGCTAATTTTATTCGTATCAGGATATTTTCTAGCTCCAAAGGGGCCATTGGTTTTAAAATCTAAATACGTCGGTTCACTATAAACTGCGTATTACTTTTCAAATTGTTGCTGTCAAATACTGTCGCCCTTTATGATATTTAAAGAAATTAGATAATGAAGAATCTGCGTGAATGTATAATTGTTTCCTCGCAGTGTGAAGAAACAACGGTATCTAGAGCCATCAAATTTTGAGTAACGTAGTCCTTCCTCTGAACATACGCACGTGGAAGCCCGAATTTTGAATTTCGAAGTTGTTTTATTATCTATTTCATATTTTGTAACACTTTAATGAATTCTTGATTAACAAACTCAACGATTTGACAGCGAGCAATGGCAAGACTGCTCGAAATAAAACATTTTTATCTCTAGCCCGCGAGACTGTTGCCGTACAGAAAAATATAAGATAATTTTTCACTTTTAATCATGACGATTAGAATAGATGGCGTAAGCATGACATTACAAAAATAAAGACAAGAAAATGTCAACAAGGAGACGTCACGATTATCATAGTTGCCATATAGCGTACGGATAAAACTTCGAAACATATTTTTAAATAAAAATACATTGACATTGAGAGCACATATCAACGTTCGCAGGCTCAAAAAAAAATGTCGTTGCATAAAATACCATTGAAACGTTCACTGGTGTTCCAGGTTTTACCATGTATACATTGTCTTATAGTTACTAATTACACATTTTCATGTACCCAGATTTGATTAAATTTGCAATCCTTGCAATTTTTCTATACAGTAAATAGAAAATCAGTTAAGTATTAAAATTAGAATGGAAGGCTTCGAAACGTTCAGTGATATATAGCTAATATGTAGAAAACATCAGTTAGAATGTAAACAAAACCAACTAGAGATTCTCCTATGGCAGCTGCTATGATAAGTCGTGACCGTGTCATGGCTTTATTTTCATTGCTAAGAACATACGAAGAAGGCTCACTCCATTTATTTTAACCTCTTTTATTATAATTTACAAATGCGGCTCTATGAAACAAAGTTTTTTCGTAATCGGAAATAAAATACTTTTATCTTCCACGCGCCAGCGTCTTGCGTTCAGTAAAGCTTAAGATACTCAGAAATTTAGTCTGGAAGATTTTTTTGAGTAATAAACTAAGCGATTTGAAATCAATAAAAAATTTCTTAAGAATATTTTTTTCTACTTTTTAATGTCATTGATTTAAATTAACATATATTAAAACTATGACATGTCTAATTAGACATATTCAATATTTTTATGAAATTACACTAGCTGGAATCTATTAAAAGCAGTATGTACTTTTTCTTTTTCATGAAAACTATTTTAGACGAACAGCCGCGCGACCGGCTAATTTTTAAAGAAATATTGTAACGAATATAAAATTAAGTATGGCAGCCTCTAACATTATCGTAAATTCTAAAGATACGCTGTTTTTAAATATTTTGTGATTTGCTGTTGGGTTGAATTTTATGTGGTGTAAGCGCAAAGAACGTGATATTAAATAACAAAGTAAAGACAAATTAAAACATTAATAATAAAAGTAGAAACAAAGTATTGCAAAGCCATCTTAATAAGAATATAATGAACTAAGAAAAGACTGAAAAAATATGAAAATTTTTCTACACTTAACACTGCATCGAGAATTCTAAACGCATGCTGCTCTGCAGCTTTTAAAATTTTGTGATTTTATGGATTAACTATATGTGGCGAATATGAGAGGAAAACGATGCCTGATAAAGCGAAAAAAGGCGAAAAAAAAAGTTAATTGGGGTGAGTGCAAGAGCAGGTTGGTAGATCGCAAGCTCAGCCAGAGTGTAAAAATATATTAACAAACCTTTTTGGGCGATAGTTAAAATCTAAAACCTTTCGGTTATTTTGGGGAGAGGGTTGCTTAAATTATCTGGACATTAAAAACATTTTTCCATTGACTTTATTGTTCAGGGCTCATGTAAAAATTTAAGTTTCCTATATTTTTAATGAAGTCTGTATTACGACCAAACGTGTTGTTAACTTAAAATTAGCTTGTTTGATGAGGCCTACTAGCAGCCAAGGGGTAAAACTACAGAACGCTGGTAATTCAACTCGGACTCAAATTCCGTCGAACGGATGGCTGCATAAGAGTTTTCATGGCTTTTCTTATCTGTGATGCGAATACAAACCCATTTCCATTAAAATATTCTCCACAAAAGCATTCCTTCGCATAGGTAGATAGCCGTGGAGTGCTTTCTCATAACTTGTATAATTCTAATCCTTACTGGATTTACTTCCATGACTAATCATGTAAGGCTCTGATTATTCAAGTGATATTTATTCACGCAGTTTTTTTCAGTGCCTCCTAAGAAATGTAAGCTTGTGATTTGTGTATAAGCATTGCTAAACGAAAACGTAGGAAAATTCTAAGCGTCCTTTTACTATCTTATGTTTCTGAATAATGAACAGAATATTCTAGATTTGAAAAGAAAAAATAAATAAAATATCGCATCGAAATATTATGCACCAGTACTGACGGAAACTGAGATCTTCTGTCTCATTTGTTGAAGGATAAATTGCTAGACCCGTTGATTCTCTTACTGCTTGTCGGAGAAGGGGGGTATGGCTTAAATGATTAATTTTTATTTATAGCTTCTTAAATTTTGTAAGTTTTTAGGCTTTTATTTCCTGTCGGTTTAACTTTCTTTATTTTACATTTTTCACTATTACAGTTTTCTCTGTATTTATTGGAGGTTTTGCTTGGCCCTCCAATGTACTTTTCCCTTTTTCTGTTATCTAAATTTTTAGATTTGTTTCAGGAATTGCACTCAGGAATCCTTCCTGAAGATTTCGTTTCGAGCATGTTAAAACATAGTCTTGTATTCGATATTCTTTCATAAGGCTATGCTGTTCTTCACTTTTTTGCCCATATCACTTTTCAAATAAAGGATTTTGCCGCCAAATGTTATCGCCGTGTATCATTTTTAAACAACTAGTGCAGCGAATAAAAAAGTGTATGGCAACACCAATAGGATGTTACCACTAAATATTATCGCCGTATATTGTTTTAAAGAAATATTACAGCAAATAAAAAATGTACGCACTACAAATAAAACTATGTTGCCACCAAATAACGCCATGTATTAAAAGAAATGGATGGCAGCATAAATAAAAAGATGTTGCCACCAAATGTTATCGCCATGCAGTACTTTTAAAGAAATAATACAGCGACTATAAAAACAAAAATGTACGGTAACACTTAATGTTCTATAGGGGGAAGTATGGAAATATGAAATTTTTAAACATTTTCTGATTTTTGCTGTTGAAATTCATGTGGCGTAAGTGCGAAGAAAGTGATATTTAGTAAATAAAGTTAAAAAGACAAAAAATTAATAATAAAAAGACCAAAGAAAAATGGACAAGTCATTTCACTAAGAAAATTGAACATTGATTTGATGAACTGAGAAAAGACTGGAAAAATTAATGGCAGCACTTGGCATTGTATCAAGAATTTTAATTATATATGCTGCTTTTAAAAGTTTTGTGAATTTGTTATTGAATTTTATGTAAGCATGAAGAAAATCCTTTTTATGAATAAAGAAGACAAAAGTTTTGTTGGCCATCTATTTAAGAAAACTGAAGCTGACATGAGTAACTCAGAAAAGGCTGAAAAAGTGGAAAAATCTATGACAACACTTAACACTATTGGAAATTCTAAAAATATATTGGTTTTAATTTTTTGAAATTCACTCAACTTTTATAGGGCGTATTATCTCAAGTCTTTCAAATATTTTTATTAACCTAAAAGAGCGTTAGCCGGAATGCGTTATTAGCATCGAAATGGGATTCTGGGTCGTCCACTATAAATGCAGAATCACTTTTCAAACTGTTGTTACCAAATATTATCGCCATGTATTATTTTTAAATAAATTAAATAATGAAGAATTTGCATGTATGTATGCATGTTTCTCGCATTTTGAAAAAAACAATGGTACGTATGGCCATCTAATTGTGAATAACGTAGTTCTCCACCCGAACATCAGTATCTGGGATGCCGAATTTTGAATTTTATATTTCATATTTTGTAAAAGTGTAATGAATTTTACAGACTCAAAGATTTGAAACCAAGCAGTGGCAACAGTGTTCGAAAAAACGTTATCTCCAGCGCGTGAGACTGTGTATAGGAGATTCTAAAGATACGCTATTTAACTATTTTGCGATTTTGCTGTTGAATTGAATTTAAGTAAGTACGAAGAAAGTGATATTTAATAAATAAAGTTAAGACACGAGATGTTAACAATAAAAAAAAGAAGACAAAAAAAAGTATTTCAAGTCATCTTACTAAGAAAACTGAACATTGATATGATGAACTGAGAAAAGACTGAAAAAGAAAAAAGAGAAAAATGTTATGCTAACACTTAACACTTGCATTGGATATTATAAACATACGCTGTTGTTAAAGTTTTTGTAATTTTGCTGTTGAACTGCTTATGGCGTATATGCGATAATTAATAATCAAGCATAAGAGACAAAAAGAAATAGCTTAGAAGCAGTGAGTGCAACATCAGACTGGTAGACTGCGAATTAAGGGACAGCATTAAATACCTTAAGAAATCCTTTTGGGCGAACCTTAGAATTTGATCCCTTTTAGATTTTTTTTTTTAGTATTTATTATTTTAGATTAAAGTGCATCAGTTTAATACGTTATTGTATATAAAACGGAGGAAACGAAACTAGAAATTAATAAAAGCGACTTAAACTGATCCTCATTTGAGATATACAATTTTTTGATACGAAGACGTAAAATGATTCAAATACTTAGTATAATAACATATTCAATCTTCATCACCCATTTCTTGATATTACAGTCATTATGCGATTTATATTTCCATTCGACTGCAATTATTTGAAGAACTAACTAGATATATTCCTCAGTAAACGAAAAAATCGTTACAGTTACAATTCATCGCCTAGAAGTGTTGTGAGACTGAAAGTAGTGTAATATTCTGTTTTAGAAACAAGTCTTTAATTGACTTTCTATTAAAATACTGATTTTGGGAAACATGTTAGTCCAAAAAATAAGCTCTATTATTATATAATGAGTAGACGTATATAGGTATGTTCCTCACATTGTGGAAAAAGCAGCGACACCTAGAGCCACAAAATTTTGAACACGTGAACATGTGCACCTCGAAGTTAGAATTTTGCATTTCCAATTTTTTTTCGAACTTTCGTGTTATTTCATTTTATATTTAACGAAATTCTGAGTAACAAACTAAGCGATTTAAAAGCAATGCGTTGCTAGTTGGCATAGCATAAGGTGTTTATGTTTCCAATTCAATCAGAAACTCAACGTTTTCCAGCGTTCGTTGCCACTTCGCAAGACTTAAATACTTATCTTCAAATTCAATCCCAAACTTGGAGATTTAAATGATATGTGATGCCATTTGACGAAATAAAATATTCTTACATTCCGAGTGCAGTGTGTTGCCATCCAGAAAAGCGTAAGATAATTAATTTTCTTCCAAATTATTTGTTATTGACTAACAAACCACGTTATTTAAAATAAAACACATAGTTCTTCATCTCCGTTATTAATTACTACTAGCTGGACCCGTGCAATGATACTAACTGGATTCATAAAACTCATTATATGTATTTTCCTTTTTATAATAATTACTTTAGGCAAGTAGCCGTTAAAGCGGACAGTAATTAAAATGTGTAAATACATGTGTAAATTATTTTCTGTTATGTAAGTCTTCAAGAACTGATTCGAAATTTTTTTTGTATAGAAGAGTCGATTAGTGGCCGAATGTTTAAGACCGCTGAATAGTAGTTGCTCAACCTTTGCGTCTCTTCCTTCAGAGTGAGAGTCTCGTGTGCTGTAGCATATTCAAATAACTTACCTTTTTAAAGGGTCTTACTTTTCTGAATTCAGAGAAGGTTGGTTTTATTTATTTGATTATGGCAAAGCAGTCGAGGGCTATGTCACTAAGGAGAGTGCTGCCTAAGACTTTCTAAGGCTTGTTTCGCATACACGTTATACATGCGAAAAACCACGAAAACGCCCATGCACCCAGCCCGTTCACCGGGATCTGAACCTCTCAGAGCAGTTTACTTCTCATGAACTGTGTAAATTTTGTTCATTAGCCAGTGGGTGCCATTTACTGATCTACCTTGTATGATGCTTTCACATATGAAATTTTATTGCTGATTTCGAAACAGGATTACTTACTGTTCGGGACTCTTTCTCGTAATTGTTTATGCACCACGCATATAGCATGCACATTTTTACCCCCACATAGGTTTAAAAATAATACTTCCCGTATTTCCGCCTCTCTTTTTTACTAATGTTTCCGTTCGAAAATCGAGAGGGATAATTAATGCGAATCATTTAATTTTCGAGGAACGCAGTTACAGTAAGAATATAGCTAATGAAACGTAGTCAGAGATAAACTACAAATAATTGTCGCAATATTATTACTTATTTGTGCGAAGTAAAGGAAGTATTGTAATCTCGAAAAATTTCGAATTTCATATTTCCACGAAATTATTTTCACCGTTTTCGAATCCATTTAAATGACGTTTTTGAGTTCCATCTAGACAGAATAAAGGACTCTTTATCCAGAAGCAGATTGTAAAATAGATTCAGAAGAGATTTGTTTTTGTGACATTTGTGCCTACGTATGTTATTAACATGAATAGTCATTTATAATCAAATCATTTGTAACGCACTCTTCAGTTGTAATAAAATATTTCAGTACTGATGTAATAGACTACGTTCTAGAAATGCTGAATGAGACAAGCCCGTTCTGTTTTAGAATACTCTAACAGAGATTTTGGCCACAAGAATCCGTAGCCGGTTTTTTGCTTTCGCAATCATTGGTTATAGACAAGCACTTCCAGTTACAAAAATAGATTAAATGACACAAACATTTATATTTTGGTAATTTTAAATTAAAAAAAATTAATGAAATCTAACTTTTCACATGTTTCAAATATTTTTTAGAAAATTTTATATTTGTTATAAAAAATTAAAAACAAAACGTTGAACCCAGTACGGCAGACAAATAATGGAGATATTTAATTTCCAAATTTGAAATACTTGAGGTCATTTTCGGCATATCTTGAGGGGTGGGTTAAAAAATGCATTAGAATAATTAGAATTTCAGTTTATGTTAAGAAATTTCAGTTATGTTCATATGCTATGAAAAAAATATTCAATATTTTTGTTTCCAGCGCTGCATATCAATGAAAATCTTCGCCTTTATTTCATCGAATATGAAATAAAGGTGCAGAAGATAAGGGACGACAGGATCACCCCATGACAAGGGACTTTTCTTCCCCTCATACGACTTTCTCCTCCTGGGAAACATAATTAACACCCATCCTAGACGACCCTAAGTGTTTTGGCAGAATGCCAGCTAGGGTTGCGATTAACGCTGTCAAACTGTATTTCTTTGGCCCGGGATCGAATCCTACAGAAGGCTTTGATGTCTGTAAATGTGCGATGTGTTTGCTGCATCGCTTAAAATACAAAACGAGGCGTAAGTTCTCTTGAGTGGCATGGCGGTAGGAGAAAAGAGGTGGGAAGCCCTTGGGTACATCCGCTGAAGGATTCTCTTTCAACACTGAGACTGAACTGAGCAAAGTAATACTGTCATATATATTCAAGGCCCTTGCGAAATACAGTCGCAGTCTTTCGCTCCTTGGTACGAAAAAATACGTGAACTTGATCTCTTCTTAATGTCAGGAAAGGGAGATAAATCGCAACATAATCCTTGATTATATTGTATGACACTGTATAGCGTTCCTCTGTTTCATAGCAACGTCGTCCTTACGTCTTGTCGATGGTACGTAAGTGTCGACCTTAGCAGTGGCGATCGCATGCGATGACAACCTAATGAACAGGACAAATATGCAAGAAATGTTATCACATCACTTCATCACGTGTCATCACTACATCATCTTATCATGCCGATAGTATGCTGGTTAGCAGTATCAGTCCTATGATTGCAACCTAAATTTTCTTTCATCTTCAGTTGTAATGAAAACACATTGATTTGGTATTTCAAAGCCGCGATTTCGGCTCGGCCTCGTGCATCCTCGTGTCCTCTCATCTCCACATAATGATTCGAGTTTAGTGCATTTACTGAGTATTATTACCGCATATTCCGGCTTATAATGCGCATTTTTTAATGCAAAATATAAGAGAAATTTACGCGTGCGGTTAGACGTCGGATATAAAAATGATAGATTTAAAAGTAATTAAAAGATAAGCATACAAAAATTATCTTTCTACATGTACCCAATTGCCGTTTATTTAAAAAAACGAACATTCTTTATGAACTTAAAACAATTCCTTATCTGATAACATGATAAGTTCGTCAATTCGTCTTCCTTTTATCTTCAGGATTATTATCGAATTCTGTTTCATCCTCACCACCACTGCTATTTTGATCCATAAATCTTTCGTTCTTCCAATAATCCAACAATCTTTCGTTCCATCTAGATTGTTAAATACGCTACATTTTTAATGGCTTTTAAATTATATCGGGTTTAATTTCCTTCCATGCTTTTATTATCCATACTATACTTAGACTGGTATGACTCAAGAAAGAGGAAACATCTAACTCTTGATTCCGAGAATTTATTCAGTTCGGAAGTGCATTCTTGCCTCATGTACTGTCCCCTTTTTCTCTAAATCCTAGAATAATAGTCTTGTACACATCTGCATTAAATACAACGCACCCTTTTTTTTCAGAATTATTCACTCCCTCAAACATTTTTCGCACATACGTATTCTTTCGCTTATCCCTTGGAACAAAATATGTGAATTTCGTTCTGTTTTGAAAAGTTTTATTTATTTGGTTTTGCTACTGGAACTGAATTTGAAATTTCAGACTTAGAAATTCTAATTTAGATGCTCGCTATTCTTTATTTCAAATTAGGTTTCTTCAAAACGTTTCCCTTAATTTTAATTTCAATTCATATTTAATTCATAATTAATTTTAATTTTTATTCCGATCGTTTTATATACAGTTTATACTTGAAAGCGTTTCTCTAACGGCATATTACATTTTGAAAAAGGGCAACATATTGAAGAAACGCTTATTTCTGTTTGGCATATAATTGTTTTGTTTGATGAGTTTTGCCAATTGAGCAATTGACTTAGCTCAAGAGTAATTTTTCTTTATTTTTCGTTTAATCTCACATAAACTTTTATACTAAATTTTGCTTGTGATAAGTATTTATCATTATTCATAAAGGTGAAAAATCTGGAAAATCTGGTTGATTGAGTTGCACAGATAGGATGACCAGACGTTCGAGTTAACTTTGGGATATATATCTGTGCCTGGGAATCTGACTGGGACTGAAAACATTTTTGGGATTTTCAAATAAGACCGACTGAAGATAAATGTATCAACTCTAGTAGAAAGGATTTTTTTCTTTAGATGGAATTCTATTACAGGCTTCAAAACTAACAGAATTCTTAATTTTAAAAGTTAATTCCAAATATTCATGTAGTTGTTTATTAAAAAGTCCAACAAAGAGGTTATTATGAAACTATTATCTAACAAAAATATACGAGAACGGGAAAATAGCAATCTCAACCATCGCCATTATCTTTATAATAGATACAATCCAAAACGTGTGTTGTCTATTTCTCAATATCTTGAATATTTTGCTTGTCAGTGCTCTATAATTTTTCTTTTAATCTCATAATAACTTTCATCTATCACACAGACACACATAAAGGATTGTTCAAGGGCCCAACAGCGGCCGAGCGGTAAAGTCGCTGAACATTGGTAGTTTAGTCCGGGGTTCGGATATCGGGGCACGTTCTGGCTGGGCTTTTTATGATTTTTTCCTGTGCAATGTGTAAACGAGACAGTTCCTCTTAGAAAGTCCTCTATGAAGGCATCCCTCTTCTTATGCAGCTAGCCCTCGAATGTCACAATTAAACAAACCCAATGGTACATGTAATAGACTTTCTAAACACTGAAATTAATTTTTCATAAATTATCCTGGGTATAGGCTTGAGCAGAAAACTTTCGGGGGGGGGGGCAGCGAAGACTGAAGACAAATAATTACACGAATAAATTTTATTTATTAGCACCGGAAGTACTATTAATCTCGATCTTCACTTTTCAAATAAAAGGATGTTGCTACCAGATATTATAGCCAAGTGTTATTTTAAAGAATTCATGCAGCGAATATAAATAAAAAATGTATGGCGACAGTTAACACTTCATTGGGAATTCTAAACGTAGCCTGTTTTTAAATATTCCAATTTTGCCGTTGAATTTTGTATGGCGTTAAGTGCGAATAAAGAAGATAGAAAGTTAATAATGAAAAGACAAAAAAAGTTCTGTCGTCCATCTTGTTAAGAAATCTGATTATTGATATGATAAACTGAAAAAAAATCTGATAACATAAAAAATATATGAGAATACTTAACACTATATCGAGAAATCTAAAAACATGCTGCTTTTAAACATTTGGAATTTTACTATCGAATTTAATGCAGAGCAAATGCGAAAAAAGCGGTTCTTAATTTAACGTTAAAAACACAAAAAAAAGTTGTGTTTGAGTTCAAGGGGCAAACTGGCGAACAGCGAGAGCATATAATCATTAACAAAACCCTCTGGTATGATGTTAAAATCTAAATTATTTCAAATTTCCTTTCTATTTATTTATTTATCTATACTTTACATTGCTAGTATAAAGGATACTTTTTATTCGGTTACGATGGGGCCATAAACACCATCACCTCCACTTCCTCCGGACACATGATTCAGGATTATTGTTCTTAAAATATGTTAACTCTATACACAGGAGGTTTTTCATAAGGAATTTTAATTCCATTTTATTCGTTAAACACTCGAAAAATATTATCATTCACAAGATATGAAATGCGCGTTCGGTATGCGAAAGCTTGGAACAGAATTACGCTCAGGTATACCAGACTTGTCAAATTTGCTATGAATCGTCCTTTTCTTATCATGCAAGCAGATGATAACTCACAGATGATAAAGAGTTCTCTAAGATGTTTTCTTTTTTCTCCTTTCCTAGATAAAAACGAATGACTTGCGCCTAATCTGCAAGTTCCGGGTCGTTGGAAAAACATATTAAGCTAAATTCAATAAACTCATATTTTACTCGAACGTTTTGGCTTCAAATGGATTCAATAATACACTGCCATAAAAAAATTAAAACTAAAGAAACTTATTATTTATATTTTTTATAAAACTACTTAAAAATTTTTTATATTTATCCTGAAAATTAATAGTGAAACATAGAAGTGTAAAGATATGCAGTCAATTAAAATGTTAACATCAATATACTACAAGTGATAACATAGAAATAATACATACAGGGTGACCCAAGAGATAGTTTACAAACTTTACCTGCAGATCTGGCTGACCATGACGAATAAGTTTTAAATAACAAGTTGTGTCCGAAACCGTGACCAAGGCCGCTAGAGCTGGCGTATTGGAGAGCGGAATCATTTCAGATGAGGATGTTGCCGGAGAAGTGCGAAATCGGTTCAGTAACGAGGAATTGGCTGACGCGCGTTACGTTTATTGGGCAGTAGATGGAAACGGACAAGTTTGCAAGACGTATATACTTCTGCATTGTTTGGATAGTTGCACCGCAGATTAAGTGAGGCCGGAGCTTCCCGAATAAGCAGCCCCGCAGGCCGGCAAATACTTCACGTATACCTGCCGTAGAGGAAGCGATGCTAAGGGAAACAGAGAGGCCACCTAGGCCTAACCTCACCCGTGGATTTCTCTTTGTTGGGATATAAGAAGTTCTTCATATTCGAGACGCGCGTAACATCTGACATCGACCTTGTCCTCAACAGCTCGTAAATGGTATCACGTGTCCGTGACACACCTGACCAATATGAACGGGTCCGTGAATTTATGCGTCGACATTGTGAAGCATGCATTGGAGGTGGACGGAAAGATTTTGGAACATTTTCTGTAACCAAAATTTCCTTATCACTCTCGTTAAGTTTTCTTTTTTAACAGTACCATGTTTAAGCTCTCTTTATTTGCGTATCCATCACGTTGTTGTAGCGCCACACACAGTTTCCTATCAAAATTTGTTCCTTGACCTAACAGACAAGCACGTAAAGTATGTATGTGACTTTTCGGGAGACTCTGCGTAAGAATGACTTACCGCTTCGGGGCTAGATACACAAAATAGTCATTATAAAAATATATAATGATGAGTCTAGCTAGTGCAATCTCACCGAATCCAGCTAGCAATTAATAATAGTACAGATGAAAAACTGCGTTTATCGCTTTTAAATCATTTAGTTCCTTAATCAGTAACAGGTATATTAAATTGGAAAGAAAAATTAAATATCTTGGGATTTGCAAAATGACAATACACTAGTAGGAAGAAGAAAAACAATATTTTATCACCCCCAGTGACAACACAATTTTTTATATTAATGTATTTGCTAATTAAATTTGAAATACAAATATCTTACATTTTGCTGAGTGGCAGCACAGTTCTTTTCGGTAGGTAAATTTGTTAATCAAAATTTCATTAAGTTTCTACAAATCATAAAAAAATAAAAATTTCCAAATTCAGGCTACAAAGTGCACTTGCTCAGGCGGATGACAACTTGGGCTTAAAATGTGATGGCTTTAAGTGCTGCAGTGTTTCCGGAATACGAGGAACATACAGGCGTACAGATTATTCACTATTTGATAACACAGATCACAGATCCTTTCTCTAAAATTTCTGTGTGGCAATCCTTCATTTAAAATCCTTCATTGTTTGCAACTATTTGACTATTTTATTTTCAGTCAAATATGCTCAAGGGTAACGTGTTAGTTATTAGATAAAAAGGGGCTATTAGTCTAGAAACGGGATTTTGCATTGGCTCACTATAAACGGCGGACCACTTTTCAAACTTTTTCCACCAAATATTTTAGCCGTGCGGTATTTTTAAAGAAATTAGATAATGAAGAATTTGCATGCATGTATGCATGTTCTTCGCACTTTGGGAAACGATGGTACACCTTGAAAAATAAAAAAAATAAAGAAAAATGTAAAAAACCTGAAAGGTTTCAAATTTTATATTACGTCCAAAGAGATGTTTTATTTCATTTACACACACACTCACATTTCAAGAACATTTGGGCTAAATATATTTAAAAACACTGTATCTTTAAAATTTCTCATAGGCTTTCGCCCTGGAGATAAAAATATTTTATTCCGTGCAATGTGTTGCTGCTGCTTCCTTTGAAATCGTTGAGTTTCTTAATGAAAAATTTGTTCGTTTTACTGGGCCGATTGACGAAATTTAACCCACATTTTTCAAGTCTTGAAAGTTCATATAAGGATACATATTAAATTTACATGTATCATTGTTCTAACTTGAGTATTCTGACACAAATCAGACATTTTCTGAAATGACACATAAATATTTTTCCATATTTGGATTCTAGGACTCAAATTATGTCAAAGTGCCAAATTTTGCAAAAATCGCACGAGTAGTTTTTAAAATATTACCTCTCAAAATTTTAGCTCCTCAGTTTTAATTGAATTGGTATATATTTAGTAATATCTCTCTTTTTTATTAAACATAATTGATACTTTCTTTCACAATCCAGAACTTAGGTTCAGTTCAAATAACATTCGAAATTATTTTCTAATTTGTTTTTCAAATCTGTATTTTTTTAGCAATTTTTATAATTTTTTTAAAAAACATTTTTGAGTTGTAACCTACACAAGTTTTACAACCACTTTAATGTAGGCGTATTTCTAGGCACATCTGCAAAAAATTAGAGTTTTTTTTATTCAAAATTTTTAAAACTAAATTGAATTTATGTATTGGCGCTTTTTGAAATTTGGCATACTTCTTGTAAGCGATAATAAAGCCAAATGTACTTTATGCATTTTATTAAAATTACTTGAAAGAATGAACAGTGAACCTTTTTCCGCTCGTGCACAATAAAAAAAAGGAAAGGAAAATAGGCTGCTATAAATTAAGAATTACTCCAAATGAATTTTTCTTGGAGCATGTTGGAAAACGTGCCCCAAGATAAATCTTTTAATTTCTCACCAAATTGTACGTAATTTAATATTTGGAAATAATTTGAGTCTCAGAATCGAAATATGGAAAAACGTCATTATGTGATTTCAGAAAATGTTCGATTTTGTGCCAGAATATCTCTGATATAACAGTACTATATAGATATAAATCAAATATATAGATTAAATCGTGCTTTTGCGACATGAAAAATGCAAATTAAATTTTGTCAATGGGCCCAGTAGAACGGGAGATTAAAAAAGTTCCCTTTTCGTTTTTTGTGTAGAATATATTTCGCATTGCGAAAAACGACGGAGAGCCATCCAGTTTTGAATAGCGTAATTCCCCATCTGAACACGTGCAGCTCTAGGCTCGAATGTTGAATTTCGAGTTTGTTTCTTATTCATTTCATATTCTGGACAACTTTAATGAATTTTTTGTTATTAACAAACTGAATTTAAACTCAATTGGCGTATTTCGTATCTGTATTCACTGTCGTCTTCGTATTTAATGAAGGCATTTTTAAATTTATTATCCAAGTATAATAGTTTATTCACACGTATACGACTGAAAACTATGAATGCGTTTTTTTTTGTGTGTGTGTGTGTGTGGGATGGGGGTTAGAATTGTTCTGTAAAGGAGGAGTTTTTAAGTTGCAGGGATACTAACAGTACATATTGTTACAGATTTTATATTTATTTAGCTATTTTTAGTAAAATTGTAATTATATTGTTTTATTTTCCCCGTGCAATGCAGCACAAGACTTATCTGAAGAAAAAGCTACGCCGCAAAAAGAAAAGTACAAGAGCGCGTGCATTTAGTATTTAATAAATAGACATCTCGTAATTGCACTGTTTTGGTATCCAGAAAAATTAGGAAAATAGATTTTACGAGATTATTCTCGTGCTTGATTAAAGAGCTTATAAAAGGCGGATTAAAACATCTCAGCTCATTTGCTGTTGTTTTAAGCGAACTGTTGTTTACTTATTGCTGTTATTGATTGTAGCGAATTCGCTGTGAGATCGAATTAGTCTCTCTGTATTTTTAATTTGAGTTCTGTTTATGTTCTAGTAGTTTAAAATATAACTACTGTGAGGTATTGCGATTTGTACGAATATTTCTGAGGAAAAATTTAGCATTTTGTTTTATTTCTTGTGAAAAGAATAAATCTTATTAACTTTTTATCGACTTGTGCATTCAATCCATTACGAACTCGTACGAATGCAACAGTATAATATTAATTTCGCACCCCGGATAATTTTAAGCTTATAGAAACAGAATAAATCTGCCTGGAAAAAGTGTATTATTATAAGAAGATTCTCCTCTTGAAGATATCTCCTCTTGACAGCATAAGAGTCTGAAGATAATACTACAGACGTTTCCAGTTATTAATCATTTATACCGCTGTATTTTAATTTATGCGATATGGCAAACACTTTTTTTACTCCATTTTAGTGTTTAGTTTTTAATTTTTTTCTAAATACCTCAAAAGTCAATTTACTCCATTTACAATTTACCATTAATCTGTTCATACTCCGTTTATAATTAGCAGTACTATTCATCTGTTCAATTAATATTTCATTGTTTATTATCATACTTGCTTTCCTTTTGTCTGTTTAGTTTTAATATTAACTTAATATATATATAATAAAATACTCAAATAGAAAGTAGGACTATTTCAATTGTTCCTTTTTCTAAAATTCACATTTTACTTGCATTTAAATTATATTTGCTTTATTGCTACTACTAGTTATTGCTTGATAGACAATTTTCTTTTACCTATTTACTTACATTCTTCACATCTTCACGTTCATTTAATTAATTTTTCATTTAAAACAATTTCTTAATCTTTCATTTAAAAAAATTCTTAGTTTTTTATTTAAAAAAGTATTTATTAATTTTTCTTTTTTAAAACTGTATTAATTTGAAAGATTTTAAAATTTATTCTGTTTTGAACTTTTTTGAAATTAGTACTTAAGTTGCATAGTTGGTTGGAGTAAATGTTGATATCAAATTGCAATTCCTAATTTTTCACTAAATTTGCGCTATTAATAGGAGTTATTTTCATTTCATTAATTTTATTATATATAAATGAAAAATTATCTTCTAGGAAAGGTGAAGTAAATTTTAGATAATAAAAGTATACTATTGTGGAAATCAAAAATTGTAACTTAGTAGTTAAAAATGCTAAATTAATAAAAAGTAAATTTAAACAGTTAAAACAAGAAATTCTGTTGATTCCACAGAAAAATCCCAACTTTTCAAGGGGAATTGGAATCTCTATATACAGTCACTGACAATTCATATGGATCATAGCAGCAGTAGCGGAGGATTTTACTTTTAAGTCCTTTGAAAATAAATTTTGAAATTCTTTAATTTCAAGGTTTTTCCACTTGTATTTCTTTAAAAAATACTTATGTTTATATATATTTGTAGTAACTGTTTCAGGCTGCTGGAGTGGAAGTGTTATTTCATATACACAATTTAAAATATCTAGTATATTTCTTTACAGAGGGAGAAAACAGTTATATGTTTTCTCTCTCTTCAGTAAACAGCTCATAATAACGTACTATTATGAAGTTCTTAATGTCTTTGAATGTTCTTGATTAATCTGCTACTTGTCCATTTGCATTCATGCAGGCAAGCGATACAGATAAATCTCATAACATGTATCACGTGGAATAAATTAGGATGACTCCTCGCCAGATGTTATTTGAATTTATTGCGCTCATTTTCGTAGCCTTCCTTTTGTCATCTGCTTAACGTATCCCCCAACAGCAGGCTTAATCTTTTGAATAACTCTCTCTCTGTAACATTCCTCTAACATAAATCCGTTGCCTTTATCCTATAACTGGACAGACAGAAACAGCGAAATTCTTCGTCATTTCAGATTGCAGGTCGCTTGGTAACTCCGCAGGGAATGGAAATGAACTGATCGAATTTTATTCATTTGGAATATTCTCTGTAGAATTCTGACTTATTTCGCAAAATTTATTCATTTAAATTGTTATCATAAATCTCCCGTAAGACTTAAAATTGAATAACTTTAAACACTTTGGAATGTTAACTTAGATTTTTTAAGAGTTTTGTTTTTGGAGTGTATTGAATACATATTTCAAATTCTGGAAAACATCCTATAAAAGTTGTTATGTAGTCAACCCGCATTATGACGTCGTTTGGATAACATGTGATTCAGATTATAGCCTTACGTTTTAAACCAAACAGTTTCGTCTTAAGCAAATACTGAAAATAGGTTTTAATTGTAATGGGACGCCACTTACCGCGGTTTAAACGCTGCCCTAGTTAATATATCACGTCACATTTTTACACTTCAAGTTTACCTTAACTAACGTTCCAGATAGTTTATAGAAATATGTTAGTCGGATAATTATTTTTCAGAGTTCCAGATTATCTCAAGTACTCCGAACTTACTCGAAGAAATTAATTAATTATTCCGAACTTAGTCGATGAAGTTAATTAGTTAACTTTGTCAAAAAAATTTAATAAGCTAATTGAAGAATTTATACCTCCAAACTTAGAAGAAAATTCCAGTTATACTATTTTTAGTTTGCCTCTATATTAGTCCAAAAGTAACATTAGTTCCGAACTGGATATTAGTCTCGAAACCGTATTTTGCTTTCTATCACTATAAATTGCGTATCACTTTTCAAATTGTTGCTATCAAATATTATAGCCCTGTATTATATTTAAAAAATAAATAATGAAGAATCTGCATGAATGTATGCATGTTTTTCGCACTGTGATAATGTAACGGTACCTAGACTCATCCAGTTTTGAATAACATAGTCCTGCACCCGAACATGGGCACCTGGAACCCGAAATGTGAATTTTGAATTTTTTATTATCTACTTCGTATTTTGTAAACTTGAATAACAAATTCAACGATTTCAAAGCGAGCAGTGGCAACACTATACGGAATAAAACATTTCTATCTCCCCCCCCCGCGAGACTGTCTACCGGAAAATGTGAAATATGCTGTTTTTAAATATTTTGTGATTTTGCTGTTGAATCGAATGTTATATAGAGTAAACGCCAAGAACATAATATTTAATGAATAAAGTAAATGTACAAAACGTAAATTGCAAAATAAAGGTACGAAAAATTAAAACCATACGAAAATCATATTACCAAAATTTACATCATTCAAAATGAGTTGAATAGGTTTTGAAAATAGATTCCGCAGACGGTATTTTCGCTGGAGATTCATTTATTCAATTCAACTAGTTTTTTTTTTTGATTCATCTGTGTATGTACACTTTTATTCTCACAAGGAGTAAAAAATATTAATTTATGTACAACAGACAAAGTAAATTTGGCCCACCAGCGGCTGAGCGGTAAAGACGCTGAACACTGGTAGTTCGGTCCGAGGCTCGAATGCCGCAGAATGGCTGGTTGGAAGGGCGCTTTCGTGGCTTTCCCCCATGCGTAGCGTGTGTAGGAGCGAGCCTCCTTTAGGAAGTCCTCCACGAAGGCATCCCACCTTAGGCAGACAGTCCTCAAAATTTTGCTGTGATCACATAAACCAAAAACTAAATAAAATTTGATTTTGCTTTATCTTTGACTTTTATCGAAAGAGCTCCTTGAAATATGGTTAAACATGTCATTAAAGCTATCTATTGTGCTAGTCGAGAAGAAAATAATTTTTTATTGTAATTTCTTTACATAACTTTCTTTAACTAAAAAATTAGAAGCGTTAAATATAGCATATTTCAATAATTATAAGCGAAGCTTTTAAATTTTGTTTTCAACTTAAGTTCTTGATATTTTTCCGTTTTTATAACTTTCGTTAACATTTTGAAAATAATTGAGGCATAGAAATTTCCTTTAATTTGCTTATGTGCCAACATAGGGTATAAACAAATTAAAGGGTACTACCGGGATAGGTAGAATCAGTTCGTGTAAGAGAAGAGAAAAGTGTTTATAACAAAGCATGCTAAGATTCCTGTCTTACAATATAGTAAATTTATTTATAATAATAATAATAATCTATAGTTGCTAAAATAAACTTATTTGCCCCAAACATATTAGGATATTCCTAAAAATATAATCTCCTTAAAAAAATAACAAATCAGCAAAAAGACCGGAGAATTATTTTTGTATAACTACTGAAAAAATAAAATTAATAAAAACATAATTTTTAATTGATAAAAATCGACTCAACATTATTAATGAATTAAATAGCACAGCATAATTAATTAATTAAAAAATAGCAGAGCACTATCTCCGTATCACTAATGCACAAAATTTCCAAGAGGAGAAATAATTTTAACCACGGGTTTTGTGAGTAATGCTTTTTAGTAATGCAAGGAAAATAAATTACATTGTGTCCCAAACTTCAGGTAATATTATCTCGAGATTTGAACAAACCATTCAAAATAAGGATTTCTAATTAACTGAAATAAAGAAAAGTAATTAAATGCAACTTTCGTTTCGAACAAATATAGAAGAATTATGCTTAATTTCTTATTTACTTTGAAATTCTTCTCTGAAGTTTGTACAATCATAGAAAATATGTCAAAATAATAAATACAAGTGAAATGAAATGAAATTTGCTTCTTCTGAATCCTTTGGTAGGCATAACTGGAAGTTAAAGATTATTTTCATTGTTAGAAGGAGTCGATTAGAGAAAAGAGGTAGCTTTCTTCACAGAAGCTTATAATCGTGCAAGAGAACTATTTTTGGCACATAATTTTAAATTTACATTGCTTTCGAAACGAAGGACCTCAGATAAATAGAAAATTTTTTGGTTTAATTCTGTTCAGTCTTTAGATCAATTTACGAATGCTGTAGTATTTATAGCTAAAATAAACAAGCTTTGTGTAATACCTCTTTGGCGGTAACCATATTAACACTGCTATTAAATAATGAAGAATCTGTATGTGTCTTTATACATTATGTGCATTTCAACGTAAGAATTTTGAATTTTGAGCTTGTTTTAAATTTATTTCATACTTTGTCCGAATGTAATGAACTTTTAATTAATAAACTTGGGGATTTGAAACCTACTAGTGGCAAAACTTTTCGAAATAAAGGAATTTCATCTCCAGTGTGCCAGACTGTTGCGATTTGGCAAAATATAATATATTTATATTTCAATTTTAATGAGCAGACTTGGCTATTTAAGAACAATATGCTGCCTCTGTCTGGAATAAAATACTTTCGTCTTTCATTTGTCAGCATTTTGCCGTTCACACACACCAAGCGATTTAAAAGCATAAAAGTTCAAAAATGTAGCAGTTCAAAAGCAGTTCAAAAGAATATTTTTTCTACATTTTAATGCGATTCGTTTAAAGGGAAATGCACTTGAATTATATCTAATCAGAAATATTAAGTACTTTAATGAAGTTACTCTAGGATTGACAGATTTAAATAATTGTATATTTTTAATTCCTTCTATGAAGTACAGCAATCGCGAAAATTTTCGGGTATCATAGTTCAAAGAAAATATCCATTTTCACAGCTCTCGAAATCCATCTGAATAATGGTTTTTGTGTGACATCTGTACGTACGTACAGAATAAAAGACTGTTTTTTCCAAAACGGGTTGTAAAATTCATTTAAAATATGAATTCAGAAGAAATGTTTTCGTAATGTTTGTACGTACGTACCTATATATGTAGCTCGCATAACTCAAAAATGAGTACTCTGAGTAAATTGGAATTTTGTATATGGGACTGCTATAACATGTTGTTGTGCACCTCCACTTTTGGTTGTGTAATCTGCGGTATCAAATATTACATGAATATATATATATATATGCCCACTCTATTACCCAAGTCGGTGAGACTTGTACGAAGTAAAGGAAGTATTGTAAACATGAAAAATTCCGGGTATCATATTTTAACGAACATATCCATTTTGACCGCTATCGAATACAATTTAACGATGTTATTGCGTGACTTCTGTACGTAAGGACAGAATAAAGGATCTTTTTCTCAAACGAATTGTGAAACTGATTTAAAATGGATTCAGAAGAGATTTTTTTCGTGGCGTCTGTGCGTATGTACCTATGTATGTATTTATCTCGGATAACTCAAAAACGAGTAGCCTCAGAACGTCGCAATTTTATAATTGTAAAGGTCTGAATTACAATTAAAAATTCTATAATCTAACGTTCTAACGTTTGATTCCAACGTTCAATTTTATAATTGTATCCAATTATATAAAGGACTACACTGACTACCAATAAGTATTTGGACACCTATGCAAATGACGATATCTGCGGTCCTAAGGTACGTCACGGACTCCGCCGATATATATCGTGTAGGAAACAGCATCGGCTTTAGTCGCATGCAAGTTGCCTCGCAGTACGGCTCTCTCTGATATCGAGAAAGGTATAATTATCGAGTATCACAAATATGGCCGATCCTTAAGGGACATATCTAGTGATCTGAAGTACCCAAAATTGACAGTGGTCTGTGTGATTAAAGAAGTGGAAGGTGAGCGGTGATTGTCGGAATGTGCCCCGAGTCGGCAGACGAACGAAACTGGGAGATAGAGACCGACGAGTGCTGTCCAGAGAAATTCGGAAGAACCGCACCTTACCGATGGCCCTCATCCGCGAGGAGTTTCAACAGGCATCCGGGAGTATTGTTTCAATGAATACCATCCATAAGGAAGCACATCTGCTTGGTTTTCATGGTCGTGCTGCTGCCCATAAGCCTTTGATCACAAAGTCCAACCGCGCTGCTCGGTTAATGTGGTGCAAAGCACATCGAAATTGGACCGTAGATCAGTAGAAACGGGTTCTCTGGAGTGACGAATCAAGGTTCACCCTTTACCGTTCGGATGGCAGGGTCTGGGTCTGGGCCTGGAGAACGTCTCCTGCCAGAATGCATTGTGCCAACAGTCAAGTTCGGCGGAGGTGGAATTATGGTCTGGGGGTGTTTCTCCTGGTATGGGCTGGGACCCTTGGTCCCTATTCATGGTAAGCTCAACCCTGATGCCTACTGCACTATTTTGGATGACAATGTGCTTCCTACGTTGTGGCAGTTTTACGGGTTGGACCCCTGTTACTTTCAGGACGACATGCCAGTTGTCATGTTTCGACGTTAACCAAGGCTTGGTATGGTGCCAATGGAGTTCATTGAATGGACTGGCCTGCCCAGAGTCCAGACCTGAACCCTATCGAGAACCTCTGGGACGAGTTGCATCGCCGAATTCAGGGGTGCACTACCCGGGCAAAATCGGTGAAGGAAGTTCTATGTCTTCTTCAAGCTGAGTGGAAGAAAATACCACTAACTGTCATACAAAGACTTGTGGAAAGTATGCCCCGGAGGGTCCGTGCTGTAATTACCTCTACCAACTATTGATTTTGAATGAAGTTAGTTCTTCTTTTCTATCGCAGGTGTCCAAATATTTATTGGTAGTCAGTGTACTATAGCATATAGTTCTGCGCCTCCCTTTTTGGTTGCAATCGTCCGCACCAAAAGTATATATATATCTGTTAATCTGCTCCGTAAGCTCAGTTTTCTTTTATTCTTGTATGTTGGTAAATTGTGCAATTTTGCTTTAAAAATGATTAAATTACGTTGTTCTTATTTTCCGGTTAAGGTTTTTATGTCTTTAGTTAACATGTATGGAATAGTTGTGGCATCATCAACAATTTAAAAGTTGTTTAACGGCGGCTAAGCATAATTGTTCGTCTCATAGTAGCAGTAGTAGCAGCCATATTCGTTTACATTTGAAACTTAGCAGAATAGTGAATTAAGTCTTTCGGCACCTTCAGTGTGCTTTTGCAGAGTGGGAGCAAAAGGAAACTTTGTTTTGTACACCGAAAGATCTACCTTCTTGCCTGCCGGCCGAATTGCTTGTTTTTGAGCAGAAACTCTAATTTTAATTCCAAAATTTTTGTAATTGTTTTAACTGTATTTGGTTTGGTTTTTTCCCCTTATATCTTTCAATTTTTAATAAAGGTATTTTCAGATTTTATGCATTTTTTCCTTGCCGCAAGGGGAGAACTGAATTAATTGAATGAGAAATACATCTCTAATAAAATTCGAGGAAATACGTGTTTCGGATTAGCAGCAAATAATGTGGCCCGTCTGTCTCGGACAGAGATGAATGTTTACGAGCAGGGCATGCCCATTAGGCAAGTGGTGCTGAATCGTCTGTAAAAACCCATTTCTTTATTATTTTTTCTTTTATACATCGTTTTAGATTCATTATAGTATTTGAATACAACACGTGACAACGATTAGATAACTCTTTGATGATATAATTTTTGTGCATTCTGAGTTATGAAATGAATGAGATGCAACGCTGTTAAGTGAACCTAACGCCAGAGTGTCGCTAAGGTAAATAAATATAGTGAATTTTAAAGAATGCATTTATTCTTTTGTGGTTTATGTTCTGTCGATGAAGTAGATTTAATTGCATTCAATAAGGTTAATAAAATCCGTATAATTTAATATTCCGTGCAAGGAAGTCATGTAGCGTACACGTCAGAGTTTTTTATTCTTATATGTTGGTAAACTGTAAAATTTTGGTTTACAAGGGGTTCAGTTATATTGTTCTTATGTTCAAGTTGAGGTTTTCATACCTTTAGTTAATCTGCATGCAATAGCTGTCGAAACATCAAGAATTCAAACGTTGAATTGGCGCCTAACGAGCCTTTAATTGACATCTAATTTAGACGTTTAATTAGCCTAACGTGGCAATCATTTGTTTACTTTGAAATTCTTAGTAGAATAGTGAATTAAGTCAATTTGTGTATCAACTTCAATGTGATTTTGCCGAGTGGGACCAAAAGTAAGCTCAATTTTTGTGCCTCAAAAAATCTATTTCCTGCTTGCTGGCCGAATTGTTTGTTTTTGATGTTTTAATTGTAAAAATTGCTTTTTTAACTGTCTGTAATTGTATTTGGTGCTTTATGTTTTTTTTTCTATATGAAGATATTTCGCGTTTTTATATACATTGCGGAGAAAAAAAGGAACTGTTCTATATCTCCCGATCTACTGGGCCGATTGACGAAATTCCAACTGCGTTTTTCATATCTCGAAAGCATGACTTAGGATATACATTAGATTTATATGTAGCAGGGATGACATAATTTGAAAACGATGGGAGCCTCAAGATAGATTTATGAACATTCGAGAGCCAATTAGAAAGCTAAGTTCAAATTTATATTGTTTGAAAAATAATGAGACAGGTTTTGAATATAAAGAAATTTTTTAAGTAAATTAATGAATACGTGATTAACATGATTAAATATAAATTGCAATAAGTACATCATATATCTACTGTTTTGTGTTCAGAAAGGTCAAGTCCTAAGAAAATAAAAATTTGTAACGCTTGTACTGAGCAAATGAGCGTTTTTTCTTCAGGTAGAAAAAACAGATATTTTCTTCTGATTTTCTTTATTCTTCTCCACTTATAATTATTGCTGTTTTATTTTAGTAGACTAAAATGAATCGGAATTATATTGATTTGTCTACAATTACATAAAAAAATTTATTTGTGTAAATTACAAATCATCATTTAAAAGAGAATATGATTTTTTTTAATAACTCATGAGCTGTCTTTTAGAAAGTGTAAATTAAATTATACGCGTCAACGTACACTGAAGAGAAACTGTTATTCGAAAAAAAATATTTATTTAAAAATAAGCTATTAACTTGTTTAGACTTTTGCTTAAAAGGTAATTTTGATTCTCTTCACAATTAACATAAGGACCAAAATAATGAGATCATTCGAATCTTTAGATCAAGAAATCGTTAAAATGTTTTCCCCAAAACTTTGGAGTAACTACTTTTACTGATGTCCAGTATAGAAGAATTGAAGAAAAAAAGTATGATTACCATTTCAGTGTTATTTGAATAATTAGTATCTCTCACGACGGCCCTGACTGATACAATATTTCAGCATGGCATCCAACAGAATCTACCAGAATATTTTAGAAATCTGTACACTGCGC
Organism: Stegodyphus mimosarum; assembly: GCA_000611955.2. Lineage (NCBI taxonomy): Eukaryota > Metazoa > Arthropoda > Arachnida > Araneae > Eresidae > Stegodyphus > Stegodyphus mimosarum. Next base: position 628,910 of record KK121266.1, on the reverse strand, counting down.
ATCATTCAAAATTCTTGAAACTATCTCCCGAATCGTCCGGATAATTTTGGACATAGATAAAGAAGTTCATGCGCATAATCGAAAATTCTCGAAACTATCTCTCGAATCATCCGGATAATTTTGGCCATAGATAACGAAATTCATGTTCATCATTGAAAATTCTCAAAACCACTTCTTGAATCGTTACGATAATTTTGGTCATACATAACGTATTGCTAATAAGTCTGATAGTTCACACCGAGCTATATAAACGCTTCGCCGAGCACATATTCCATCTGTCTACCATCAGAATTCTTCAACTTAGTTGTTTAATTTTGAGTTGGGTTTCAAATACATCGCAAATAAAAAATAATGTCACAGAAAGAAAACATACCTGTCACTACTATAAGGAATTTATTTCACAAATGCAGATATAACATGAACTGCGTAACTCTTGATATTTCTATGGACGTGCATAGATGTTCGATATGGAGTTTTTTGTAACACGGCAGACGTCTGTACAATAGTTTACTTCCTAAGCTCTTTCTAAACAGGTGTACGGATCCATTATATTTTAAATGTTGGCCCACTAAAGAGGCTCAAATGCCTTACGTCTCATCTTGTATTTCAAAGTAAAATATCTCAGAAGAAAATTTTAAATAAGTTATTGTCAGAATAATGGTTACATAGTACAACTTTCCATTGAGTTACCTAACCTGTGTTCAGAAAATAAATCTCAAATTGAGTTTGAAATGGACTGTGTAAGCAGAGGATATTTTAGAATATAAAGGATCAGACTTGAGAAAGAAGCGTTTATGGGAGCAAAACTTTGTACAGCTGCTTGATCTAACTTTTTATCAATGTTTCGCTGACTACTAAGCTTTCATGAAGGACGTATGATGTTTATACTATCCTGCTCCTCCATTCAAGGTGAAGGCACCACAGGTTTGGAAATCATCCTGATCCTTGCACCAGTAATCAGGGCAGTTAGGTCCCCCTTAGTACTGCTTTTGTAGACTAGTGTTCTTAATTTAACAATTACAAATTACATACATTATCAATTTCGTTTTACATGTAGATTTGGGAATTTTAGATTGTCTATAACAATTTACTAAGTTGTTTAAGTGGTTAGTAGAAACTTAGCCTATGTTAGTTAGCTATTTACAAATTATGTACATACAAAGTAGGACGCAGCCTACGATGTCTTGGCCAGGTTCATAGACCTTTTACAGATATAAACTGCTGGCTTTTGTTGAGATGGCTGATTATTGCTATAATACCTTTTGCGCTACAGTAGTTTGTAAATGGGTCGATGTAGTCATTTAGTCGTAATCACGTGAGAAATGTGCTTCTCTATGGTGTCTTGTAAAAACGGGCAGGCTAAAATGTAGTGCAGTGCGTCTCTTTTTGGAGCTTGGCAGCCGCACCGGCAATTAGTTAATTTGTTAAGGAATCTTTCATAATATGTCGGGAACCTTCCGTGATTTGTGCAGGCTTGCACCTACTAATGGTCTGAGCTTAGTCGCTTTAAGCTGACTTTTGGGAAGATATGGTAGGTAAATCTGCTTGTGTCTCTAGCGGTCTTGCCATTTTCTTACATACATTTGTTTGAGGAATCTTTTAATTACTTTTCCCGAGAGTGGAATTTCTGAATCCAGTCTATCTTTCTTTGTGGCTGTTTTCGCTAGTTCATCGGCCTTCTCATTCCTCTGTTGGCCTGTGTGTTCACGTATCCAGTGGAGGGTGATTGTATTATTTGTTCGCAAAGTGGCCATGATTTCTCTTAGTGCCTCTATGTGTTCCGCTTTTTTTCTTCTTTTATTTGGGGCTTGAACTCACTCATACTATCCGTGTAAAATTTTATCTTTGAATTTACAGTTCTTTCGTCTGCCCATAGTGCCGCTTGTCTGAGGGCGTAAGATTCTGCCTGAAAAACTGAGCCAGTATTGCTGATTCGGAAACTTTGTTTTTCTATTTCTTGTGAGTCTTTGAAAGCCACGAATGTTGCCAAGCTTTGAACCGTCGGTATATATTTCTATGTCTATAGGGTATTTCTCCCGCCTTCTTCGCATGCCTTCGTGGTGTAGTGGTCTGCATGCTCGACGCGTAACCGAGGGGTACGTGGCTCGATTCCCGGCGAAGGCGTTGCTCATTTTTCATGTCTCCTGCTTCGAAATATCCTAATGTCTCTACATGTCTATTCAGGGCGTCTTTAGTCCAGTGAGAGTTTAATAGCTTAGCCAGGTGCCGCTTGATATCATGGAACATTTTTTCGATTGTTTTATGGTTAATCATCTTGATACCGCCTATTTTGACGTCTTCTTGGTAGTGAAGAATTCTGTACATGTTTTTGTCAAGCTTTGCTTGGAGCTCCAGTGGCATGACTCCTGCTATGATCTGGAAGTCTGCGGTTGAGGTAGTGATAAACATTGTTGTGATTTCTAGCAACGTTATTCTTTGTATTTGTGAAAGCTTCTCGTGGACCCTAAATGTATCCGATATCCAAACTGCGCATCCATAAAGAATCATGCGGTCGATTGCTCGTAAATAGTGTTCCTTTATAAGTTTGCCCTTGAAATTCCATTTAGGAGTGATGAGCCTGTTTATGACTGTATTAGTTTTATCTCTTATTGTTGACAAGTGGGGCACCCCGGTTAGCTTTTTGTTAAGTGCAAAACCAAGAAACTTGATCGTGTGGTGCCTTTGTAAGGATGTACCTTGCTATTTTATTCGGGGCGGGTTTGACTCGATTTTGATGCCTTTAGGGAAAGGGATAAGTTGTATAAATTGTATCTTCGGAATGCTGGATTTTAATTTTTATTTCTGGCTCCATCTTGTGAGGGTGTCTAGCGCTTTTACGGCTTTTCTTTCAATAATGCTTCTGTTTTCACCTTCGATGATAAGTATGAAGTCGTCCAGATATGCTTGTATGCGGACGGAGGTTTCGAAGGCTAACTGTAAAGCCGTGTCTACAATTAGGTTCCATAAAACCGGTCTCATATTTTATCCCTGCAGTGCTTTTTGGTAACCTCTTGTTATGTTTACCCCTTCTCTCTTGTAGGTAACTTTTCTTAACTGCTAATCAGGTTAAACAGATTTTTTAGACATCTTAACTCTTTGAGATACAAGTTGAGGCGGGCCACCATAGGTAGTTGAACGCTGATGTTGTAGAGATATCAGACATTTTTTTAAAGCAGGAGATATGAGAAATGTGCAGTGCCCTCACCGGAACTCGAACCACGAACCTCTCGAATATGCGTCTAGCATTCTCAGCACTACACCACGAAGACATGCGAAGAAAGCGGAAGAGATACCTTATAATGGGACGTCTAAAGAGATAACTCACGCATGAAGCTGATCCTGCTTATTTTTAATGATGATTTTGTGTAAGTTGTTCAACGCATCTATCGTGCTTCTGCCTTGCCTGAAGCCGTACTGGTCTTTGCTTAGTAATTTATTGTTTTCCAGTTGTTACATCAAACTTCATCAATTTATCCAAAACCTTACCCCACGCCAAAAGAAGGCAGATGGGGCGGTAGGAATTAACTAATGTCTTGTCTTTGCCCTTCTTATGGAACAATACTAATTCCACGTTTTTCTAGTCGTCTGGGAAGTAGTCTTGCTCTAGGCAGGCGTTGAGTAAATTTACGAATATGTCTTCATTTGCCAATCGTAGCTCATCCACGACCACAGGCGATCATTTGAAACGTAATGTCTGTTTCTATTCTTAGCGCCACGACGTAGGGTGTGCTTGTGAGTTCAATGGCGTGTAGCATTGTATCCGTTATAACTATGGCTGCTTTAGCATCGTTGTCAAGATAATATTTTCTATATCTTAAGGGAAGACCGTATGCTCGATCTTTGACTATGTACGGCTCCTGCAAACAAGCTATCTTTATTGAGTTATTCTGCTCTAACTTTGATTTCATGTTCTCTGTTGCACTCCGCGAGTGCTGTGGGTTAATTTGCAATATTGTGTTACAGTTCATAATTAGTTAATGATTTTAGTTGATTAAGTTAGCTCACATATGAAGGACACTTGTTACTTCTTGTGTCGTGATGTAGATTGTGACCAGCATTAAATTTAGCATTAGCCTTTTTGCAATTTACGGATTGTTTCTTTTTCTCTTTGCAATCTTTTATCTCGTAACAGTTTTTGCCGCACCCTGCGCATACTTTTTTTCCGTGCAGTTTTTAGCACTGCGGGTAAAACTTAAGCATTTAACACATTGAGATATTTTCAGAAATTCCCTCATTTTATGTCTACTCCATTGCAAGTTTAGTTTCTTGCGGGTCATGATAAATGAGGATGTGCTTGGGTCCACCGACAGTACCCAATGGTGGCCGAATCTAGCGTTAATTGGAAATAAGAGTTCGATATTAGCGTCGTCTAGACCTTCATTCTGTTTCTTTATTAGTTTAGTGAGCGAGTCTAGATCTTTATCTAGATCTTTATTTACACTGTAAATTATTAGTCTCGGATCGCGTTTGGTAGGCAATTTAGTCTCCATGAGCTCTTTTGTTTTGCGATTTTCCTTGATAGCCTCCTCTAATATGGCTAGCTCCTCTTTTTTAGTGACCTCAATGAGGACCCTCCTTTACTTATCGTTTTGACATTTTAACTCCTATCTATAACTTCTCTGGACTAACTGAAGATGTGAGTTTCTTTTGAGGTGCTCCCTAGCTTGGTCTATCTCAAGCTAGGGAGAACGTGTTCTTGCACGACTACCTTCCCACACGATTGTTGCCTCCTCGATCTCGATCTATTCCTGCTCCTGGATCTTGCTTTTGTAACCTCAGCGTATGTTTTCTTTTATGCTACGACGAGCCCTTAGACGTAGTCCTCTAAGTACTGGGTCTGTTCAATTTGTCCTTCTAGTTGAGCTATCTAATTATTTTGCTTAGTGATTAAGTTAAGTAGAACTATAAACTGCTCTCTTATCTTATACCTCAGCTTCTTAGAGACGGCATCTTTAGCCAAATTTCCCTCTAGATTTATTGGACTATTGTGTAGCTCCTGCATCATAGTCGTATCTGTGACATCTACAGCTGACAGAGTTGAATCTGACATGTGTGTGCCTATCTGCTCATTCTTCCTATCTGTTTGTGGAGTTGTAACCTACAATATTTCGTTGTCAGGACTCAGTAGTCTATTTAACTCTGTGTTTCGTGTGTCTGTGATCATAATTTGTACCTGTACAGCGTATGACGCAGAGTAGGGGATATGATGACAAAAAGCAAAAACCTATCGCTATGGGACCACCGTATGAACCGTTAAAGGCCCAACTTATACGGTGGCTGCTTTTTTCAAGGCCGGTACCCTGGGTTCTCACCGGACCTGTTACTGGGCTTGTGGAGTTACGTTAGACTCTCTTGCGAGGGAGCCACTAGACCACGGCACTCCACACGTGAAGAGTGCATCAAAAAGACCACCAGTTCGCAATTACTCCCACGTACTAGACGATACCCGACTTCTTGGGAGATATGCTATGCCGGCTCAGTATTCCAAGGCTCAATGAACACAAAAATCTACTGCATTAATCGCTTACCCCTAGGGGTCATGAAGGACGTACCAGACGTACATGATGATCGAAAATTAGAAGGCAAAAGATATCAACAGATTGAATGAAGTCCTAGTGTGATATTTACCAGCGACTCTAACCTAGTGCAGCAAAATGCCTCTAACCTAGTGCAGCAAAATGCCTCTAACCTAGTGCAGCAAAATGCCTCTAACCTAGTGCAGCAAAATGCCTCTAACCTAGTGCGATACTTACCAGTGGCTCTAACCTACTGCGATATTTACCAGTGACTCTAACCTAGTGTAGCAAAATGTCTCTAGCCTAGTGCGAGGTAGAAAGAAAGAAGGTTATCAAACAAAAAATTGAAAATGACAAGAAAATATCGCAAGCTAAAGACATTTCACCAGTATGAATGTGCCGATTTTGACAGAAGCATTAGAGAAAAGAGAGACGTTTGTGTTCTGTTGATTCCTCATTGCTTGATGCAACGTTATTGCTATGGAAATTTGATGATTAAGGTGAAAGATCTCTATCTGGAATAACAATATTTGATAACATGGAAATTAAACATTTTGACTAAAATTTAAATCGTTGTCAACCAGCGATTCTTCCTACGACTCCATATATTTCAGCTTCCATAATCCATTGGTGAAATAAATTATGATCTCTGCCTAGGATTAACAAGTAATTATTACGAAAGTTAGCGTTTCATGTGGGAAAAGTGTTCATTAGGCATATTATTGTGAATAGTTGTGAAATCTGTGAAGCACTTGCATAAAAATGTCAGATTTGCTTAAGGACAGGAAATTAATTTTGAAGGAGGTTCACAGAAAATTGAGACAACCAAGTAATAGGCTGAAAGTTCATTCCACCAAAAGTAAAATCCCCCTACAATATCTTCCACAGATTATGTGGATTGCAAGGCAAAACACATTTCTTCAATAGTTACACACGCCATTTAAGGACTGAATAAAAGTCGTGCCCTACAACGATAGCAAATGTTCCAGGTAGATCAGAATTGTTAGGAACAATGAGATCACACGGGAATGTAAGAAGATACTGCCTGAAGTAAAATTAACTGGAGAGAAAAATAATAGGGATAATAATTAAATAAAAATATTAGCATTGCGTTTTGCGTTTTAGATTAAATTCGTATTAGTGTATTCCGATGACCATTACCTGTTCAAAAAAAAAAAGGGGGGGGAATACAAATTATCAGAAATGGAATTATTTGTAATTTTACGTATTTGTTGCTCTGTTGATAAGCAATGGACAGTTCGAAATCTATCAGATTTTTACATGCATAATAGCAAAAATTAAATTATCGATTAATAAAGAAACGTAGCACTGCATAACTTCTGTTTCAAATGATACTTGTAGTAAACCATATTTATACAAAATCAATCGCATTTCGAATGGCAAAGGATCGCAAGTAGCTGACAAACAATAATTCAGATGTCGGAGAGCCGCAGGTTTGGCCATGTCTGAGATATAGCATTAATCTAACATAGGTTTTTTGACAGAAATTCGAACTTTTTCTGAAATAACATACTAATTTATTTCCATATTTCGATTCTACGACTCAAATTATGCCTAAATATTAAATTTTGTAATTTTTGGTGAAAAATTTAAAAATTTATCTTGGCGCACTTTTTTTAGTTTGCGCCAGGAATAATTCACTTGGCGAACTTCTTAATTTATAGCAACATATTTTACTTTCCTTTTTTTCATTGTACACGAGCGGAAAAATGTCGTCGTTCACACTTTCAAATAATTTTAATATTAGTGCGTAAACCATATTTGGCATTATTATCACTTATAAGAAATATGCCAAATTTGAAAACACGCCATTATTTAAATTCATGAGTATCTTAGATAATTCTGAATAAAAACTCTAATTTTTTGCAGGTATGCTTAGGAATGCATTTACTTTAAGATGATGGTAAAATGTTATAAATTATAATTTAAAATATTTTTCGAAAAATTTATAAAAATTATTTAAAAATACAAATTTTAAAAGTTAACATGGGCGAACTTTATTTGGAATGAACTTAAGTTTCGAGACGGGAATGGAAGAATCAAATAAGTTTAATAAAAAAAGGGATAATAATAAATATATATCAAATTCAATTAACATTGAGCAGCTAAAATTTTGAGAACTAATTTTTTAAATACTTTTCGGGCGATTTTTACAAAACTTGGCAGTTTGGCAGAATTTAAGTCGTAGAATCAGAATATGGAATAAAACTGTCATGTCATTTCAGAAAATGTCTGAATTTGTGTCAAAATACTTCTATTAGAGCAATGCTATATATAAATCTAATATATATCTTAAGTCTAGCTTTCGAGACATATAAAACGCAGTTTGAACTTGGTCAATGGGCCCAGTAGAACGGGAGAAAGAGAACTGTCCCCCCTTTTTTTATGCGCAGTGTACGTTTCCTTTTTACGAAATGAGACCTAAATTAATTGAATGAAGAATATATCTAATGAAGTTCGAGGAAATAAGTTTAAATGCAGCAAAAAATGAGTATAATTTGATAGGCCGTAGAAGGAAGTCGAACGTGGTGCCTACATTAGATATTTTCTTTTTTCTGATAGGCTATTTGAGGCTGCTCGACGCTCAAGCGGTAACTTCAGTAAATAAGCAATGTTTAAATATTTTGAAATAAACTAACGGGATCCGAGGTACGATTTCTAAATTTAGGGGTAATAATTTAGTAGCATTTGTACTGGGTGCACACTCTGCTTTCAATAAATAATCCACAGACCTGTTTATTTAAGTCTTTTTTTTTTCTATTTCCGTTTTATATCTACTTCTTAATTTTTTTCACTAGTTTAATTTAGCTCTTCATAGTACAAGTGACAGGCTAACACTGCAGTAAGGATTTCAACTTACAGCATTAGAAAGTTAGTTTTATTAACGTCCAGTAAATAGCTGTAGATGATGTAGTATGTAAGGACCACAGCACCACGCGTGTCATACCTCTGGTCAAGTTCTGATGTACTTGTACCTGATATCCAGCAGAACGGTGTTCAATAAACAAATGAACACGAAATGAACACAAATAATTACTAACATCTCCGCTTGACTCTCTGATTAAAATACTCGTAATTTTCTCTAGATAATTAATATTCTATTTTAATGCTCTTTGGTAGGTTACCTGAATACGTTAAAGTACACAAGGGCTATCTGTCTAAGGGGAGGAAACCTTCGTGGAGGAACTTTTGAGGAAAACTGGTTATTTTTCAATCAATTTTTGTAGGCTACATGTTTATCGAACACATATATATATAAATAAATGAAATAAAATAAATGAAAGTCATACATTTAAAGTTAATCTCATATTCAGCTCAGAACAAACCATACCCAAAAACAAAAACCAGAAGCACAGTGGCAAACTGTATGAAAGGCGCAAAAACTTCCAAAAGCAAAGCCGAAAAAAGAAAAAATTATTTACATGTTTCACTGAATCATCATCAGGGGGTTGGTGCAACGAAAGAAACACATACATCAGCCTCCTTCTGAACGAACAAAGACACAAATTAAAGTTTAATACTTAAAATAACTTCAGAATTATAATCAAAGTATTCTATGTCTTTATCAGTTCAACCCTTACAATGCGTAGTATGTAATGCTAAAAATTGCAAAATTATAGTATCAAAACCATAAACAAGTTTAAAAGAAACCTTAAAAATCTATTTTTTTTTCTTTTCGCGCTGACAAATGGAAGTTTGAAATCATACAGGCCGGAGGGAAAAAATTGCAAAATTATAACATCAAAATCATAAACGAGCTAAAAATGGCTAAAACATTCTAATTAAAATTATATTCCATTTAAGCAGACCAAGTCCAAAAAACGAAAGCATGTAAACAGAAGCAATCCAACATATGTATATATAAATATATAAGATAAAAATATATAAAGCGAACGTTTTAAATTTAATTGCGAGTAGCCCCTTATATTCTTCATTTTAATTTTCGTATAGCGTCTTTCTGTCCTAAAAATAGTAACTGCTTATAATATATCAATCTAAACTGTGACATTTCAAATTAAATTATATCATTCTATCTTACAAAGTTTTGCAATGCAGGTACGTTTTACTCAATCAACGATTAAGAAGATTTCAATTGAAATCAAAACCTTTTTGAAAACAAAACCTTTTAACATTTTTTTTAGGCTTTTTTCTGAATGCGTCACACTTTACCGTTTGCTTGCCTCCAGCGAACATGTAGCAGCTCAGTTTTCTCTGTCATTAATTGTATGTTTTAATATGTAGCAAACACCTAAAATATATTGCTTCCATAATGATGTGTAAATCAGAATACGTGTCTCTAGAATTATTTTGTCCGAAATAAAATGCGTTGAATCGACAGCTAAATTGATCTGCAGGTACTAACGCAGTAAGCGCCAATAACGTGATATTTAATAAATGAAGTAAACACACAACACGTTACAAAGGCAAAAAAGTTTTGTAAAGCGTGTTTAGTAAGTAAACTGAACCTTGATTTGATGAACTGAGAAAAGACTGAAAAGCAAAACAGAAAAATGTATGCCAACACTTAACGCTACATCGGGAATTCTAAATATATACTGCTATGCTGCTTTTACAATTTTTGTAATTTTGCCGTCGAATTGTATATGGTGTAAGTACGAAGAAAATAATGCTTAATAAGAAGACTAAAAAATAATGGGTTGGTAAGAGTGAGTGTAATAGCACGTTAAAAACCTTAACCGTAACGATCCCCTTTTGGGCAACCGTTAATATCTGAAACCTTTCAGATTTTTTTAAAAAATTTATTTTGCATTTTTATACCAGCACTTATTGTTGCAATTATCATGCAATTGGATAAAGTTTTGAACTACTTTTTATATATACATACGCAGAGGCAGAGAGAGCGTGGCTTCTTTCATAACCAGTGTAACACCGGGGATGACGCTCGCAGTTAACTTCAAACAACGGTTAATTCGACAGCAGTTAAAAAAACAAAGGAAAAGGAATAAACAGTATTACAATTAATAGAAAAATGCTATAAAGAATTTACCTGTATTTTTGAGCAGCTTGATTTTGAGAATAATTTCGTTAAATTTCACAAATTTAATCAGAATTCAAAACAAGAACAGAACTTAAAGCAGAAAAAACAATGTTTTTGTTTTTACAATTGTATTTCGATATGTATTCCTAGGAAGAGGTAGAGTAATTGGCTGTACACTTAATTGGCTTTCATAATTTAGCAATTTATTCTTAACGGACGATTTCACGATGGTAATACATTTTAGAACGAATGGTGTGTAGATAAAATAACCTAAATATTTTCTTCTGTCTTTTGCATTTCCTGCAGAAAATTTACTTTATTCTAATAGTATATGAAAATAATTTTTCCTTGCTCAAGATTAAACAAACTTAACTTTTATTATCTAATAGCTAATTAATCCGTAAACCGTAATCCAAACTTTAAAAAGGGTAGTATTAAACTGAACTATCTTTTTCACAATATTTATACAATGGAAAAATTAGAAAGAAAATTATCCAGTTTATAAACTTGAATTTTATTAATCAAAGGAAGAAGGAAAAGGTATTTGAATTGAGTATAACTAAGATCTAACTTCTCTGATTCTGGATAAAGGCATTGCGTAAAACTTTGTTATTCTGCTAGCTTTTAAGACGTTGCTGAGGTCTGTATTTTCTCAAAGTAGTTTTTTTCTTTTCCGGAGATCGATCCATCAGTATCACATCATGCGTCTTCACTCCGTGTTTAGAAACTTGTAACTCTTCAACGGTGTCTTGAAATCTGTGGAATCTCTTTTAACGTTATTTTTATTTATATTTTGAAGGGAAAAGGAATTTTAAGTTGTCTTTAAAATTCGCTACGTGTAAGGGAAAAACCTGCTGTTTTCCAGTCGCCAATAACAAACTGAACTAATGGAATAGCACTAATACGAAGAAATGGCGGACCTTTAACAAAGTACATAGAATTTAAAAAAAAATAAAATCAGAAAGGTTTCAGATTTTTAACGGCCGCCCAAAAGGGTATGTTAAGTTTTTTTTACTCTCTCCCTGAGTTCGCAGTCTACCAGTATTCTGTTACTTTATAAATCCTACTAACCCACTATTTTTGTCCTTTTAGCCTTATTATCAAACATCATTTTCTTCGCACTTACACCATATGCAATTCAACAGCAAAATTACAAAAAATTTAAAAGCAGCATAGCAGTATACATTTAGAACTCTCGACGCAGCGTTAAGCATTGGCATACATTTTTCTGTTTTCTCAGTTCATCATATCAATGTTCAGTTTTTAACTAAGATGGACTTGCAAAAATTTTTTTTTGTCTTTTTATTATTAACGTTTTGCGTGTTTACTTTATTTATTAAATACCACGTTCTTGGCGCTTACGCCACAGAAAATTCGATTCATCAGGAAAATCACAAAATATTTAAAACAGCATGTCGTTAAAATTTCCGATCGACAGTCTTGCGTGCTGGAGATAAACATATTTTCTTTGTACAGTGTTGCCACTGTTCGCTTTAAAATCGTTGAGCTTGTTAATCAAAATTCGTTAAAATATTCAAAATATGAAACAGGAAATGAAACAAATTTGAAATTCAAAATTCGGGCTTCCAGGTGCCCGTGTTCGAATGGAGGATTACGTTATTCAAAATTCGATCGCTATAGGTAACATTGTTTTTTACAAAGCGAGAAACATGCATACATTCATGTAGATGCTTCATCATTAGTTTCTTTAAATAGAACATAGGGAGATAATATCTGGTGGTAACAATCTGAAAAGTGATACGCCATTTAAAGCGATTCAAAGCAAAGTGCCGTTTCGAGACTAATATCCCATTCATGACTAACGTCCTTTTGGGCTTAACATTTGATGTGTTCAGCATAATAACCCCTCGAAAGTTCTATGTTTTAAAAAGTAACGAAGTTTGGGTAAAAAATCTCTCTACGCTGATGGTTTGTAAAGAAAATGTAATTGGTTGTTCAGTTAATAGACAGGTCTGTCATTCGAAATTTTGAATTTTGTTTTATTAGGTGTGATTGGCCACGCATAAAAATTTATTTAATTTATATCAGTATGATCAAATATTTGCCCCGTTATTTCTTTTTATTAAAAAATTGTATTTTATTGGAACTTTGAATAATATATAATTTAACGTGTTTTAAAGTAAGAAAATTAAGAGTTTATAATATATTGAAAATAAATATTCTGAAACGAATATCACTCTGCTTTACGTTATTTCTATAGTACAAAGGATATTTATATATTTTTAGAAGATTTTGGGATCTGATAGATGCGCTATAGATTTGGAATCTAATAGATTTTGGGATCTAATAGATAGAATCTTGGTTCATTACTGAACCATGATTATACAGCGCATCAAGCAAAGGTGTCCCTGATTTCAAAATTAAAAATCTCGCTGTAAGACTGTTAAACAGAAATTTCGAAATACTAGTTACAAAAGCTGCAATAGATGGCGCTGTAAACCAAAGCCTGGTGACTTGGAATACAAACATATCTAGAAGCCGTTTCTCAATATTTTCTGTGTGCTGGAACTCTTCAAACCAGTCTCTGCTGTAATTCTTCTAACGGCTATCCTTGGAGTTTCCTGAATAATTCCAGAAACAGTTACGAAATTTTCAGGAGTAGCTGCAGTTTGCCTGCGACCAAAACTCCCTACCGGATCATCGGTCACGCTGCCTGTCCGTTGGTCATTTAGTGAAGAGTTGTGAAGATTTTTCACATCAAGTCCTCTGGGAGCATTCAATCGTGTTTGAAAACTACGCCTTGTTGGCATAGGACTTTGATCTAACCTGTGGTATTTCAGTACCAGAAACATTCATTATTCAATGGAATACATAATTTCAACCTCTTCCTTCCCTATACTATTCCCCCCTATTAACCTCCTTTAATGTCTCAAAGGTGGAACAATCACTCTTACCTTGATACCTTGATATGCATGTATTTATGCAGCAGAGCGGAAAGCAGTAACTTCCCTGCAACCTCGAATACTTCCACAGCGGGCCTTGTGCTAGGAGAACATGAGTAATTTCAGTATTGGAAGTCAGCAATGAGAAACATAAAAAAATCTGAACTACATAACGTGGAAGAAGCGTGAATGAACAGTCATGGTCAGGGAATAACAGAGTTCAGGGAGAGCGCGCATCACGTGTTTGACCAAGGCGAATCAGCACTAGGATTGAAATTGGATTATTTCAGACCTGGGAGAGGTGTCGAATTCTTGCTGTAGTGGCAATTACTGTGCGGGTTACATGCGGTGAAGGAGACAGTGTAAAATTTCCTAAAATCTATATATATATATAAAGAAGAAAGAATAACTAAGTCACTACTATAGCTTAGCTATCGTCACAAAACTTTCTAGAGTTTTTTTCTGGGTCTTGAAAAAAGTCGACATTCACTTTTTTCCAAAAAGAAAAAAGTAGCTAAAATCAGAGATATTAATTAAAAACTCGGAAAAACGATCATTTTCGCCCTAATTTTTGAGTGGTAACAGTCTCGCAAGCTGGAGATGGAAATCTGCTTTATTTCGAACATTGATGCCACAGCTCGCTTTGAAATTCTAGAGTTTGTTAATAAAAAATTTCTGTGTTTTACGATGAAATAAAAATAGCATTGCCAAACATTAAATACAATATTCCCGATTCCAAAAATTCGCTCAGTCCGATTATTGCTTGTGAGGTTGAAGCACTGTCAGAAATTATAACGCTTTTTTCGTATTGTTTCCTGGCAAATTTCACAGCTTCTCTAATGGCTAACTGTTCAGCTAGGAATACAGAATTTGTGTTGTTAAGCTTTGCTTGCCATGTTTTATAGAGCAAATTAATTCTGTAGGCACAGAAGGCACTTCCGCCACCTATTTTAGTTTTTAACCCGTCCATATGGATTCGGATTGGGAAACGGTCTATTGGAGAATTCACTATTTGGTTTTCTGTGTACAGATGGTTTGGATGTAGATTTAAATTGGGCTTATGTTCTGGGTAATCTGTTGCATGGTGCATCGTATTATTGAATGTACTGATTTGGCGCAGTCGTGCTACTTTTACTTTTATTGCCTCTTGTTCTATTGTAATGGTGATCGATGGAAAACCTGCTATGACATTTAAAGTCCTTGGGGGAAGCCGTTCGATATGCCTTTGTGATTGCCAGAAGAAAAAGGCTTTGTACAGAAAGTAATTGTCTTTGGGCATGCGTATTGTAGTTTTTGCTCAAGCTGAAACGCCATGTAGTAGAATTTTTTCTGTTAATGTATGGTACCACAGTTTCTGTAATTTTGGGGATATCTCCCAGTTGTTGGCAGCCGTGAATTTCTCATAGTTTCATAGGATTATGAGCTTGTCTCTGATATATTTTATGTGTTGATGTCAGCAGAGTCTGTTATTTATTATGATGACTAGACAAGCGACATTATTTTCCATTTTGATTTTCTCATTATCTATCCGAATTATTGGCCATCTAGGATTTCTGAGCGAAGCTCCCGGTTTTGGAATGTAAAGTGCTTTGCATTTTTGTATCGATATTTTCAGCTGAAATTTGTCCGCCCATTCTTTGAACCAATATAAGTAAATTGCTGGAGGTTTCCTCTATTCCCTGCGGCTTGTGGCCTGCGTGATTAACAAGAAATCGTCGGCATTGGCCTGGGCCTGCGTGTGGGGGACGTTGTCATACATTTTAAGCGCTTTATTGGTGATTAGGTTCCAAATGACTGGTCCTAAACAAGATCCTTGTGGGCATCTAATGATCTTATACGTTTTAATGCCAGGTGGAGGTTTGGAGGTTTGGAGGTGTACGGCAGCGATTTGCTACTTAGATAATCTCTTAGTACCTCAGAATGCCATCGAACAGTTTATCGTTGATAAGATTTGCAATGCATCCTTCCAACATATTAACTAGAAGGCTGCTTGTGTGTCCAGTGAGGTAACTAGAGAATGTATATTTTGACATTTAGTCTGTTGTAGTATTTGGTGCAGAATCTAGGATGCATGATCTATTGATTTATTAGTCATGAAGCCGAATTGGTTTTAATACGTTAGTTTGTTTTTGCTCAGATGGTAGTTTAATCTCGTTGATATTAACTTTTCTAGAAGCTTTCCGAGAGCATGTATTAGGCATATTGGTTTTATATGAGTGCGAATTGTCTTGTGGTTTGTTGTGGTAAGAATAACACTAATTCTGCTTTTTAATATATTTGGGAATGTTATAAGGTATTTCTCTCGATTTCTTGGCATGCCTTCGTGGTGTAGTGGTCAGCACGCTCGGCGCGTATTCGAGAGGACAGCGGTTCGAGCCCTGGGGAGAGGATTGTTTATTTTGCATCTCTCCTGCTATTACAAAATACCTAATGTCTCTACAATGTGTCTGATCTCCAGCAAACATTTACAAATGAATTGACTGTATTTTTATTAGCAGAATCGATTTGTTTTAATATTATGTTATCCATGGCGTCGGAACCGATGCTTTTTTGTTATTTAAATTTTTAATTATGTGTTCTACTTCTGATGAGCTTGGATGATCCGAAGGAGCTGATCTGTGTGAAGAGTCAAAGATATTCAGAGTTATCTTGTTCTAATGTGCATTTATCTTAGACTCGTCTTGGGGGTGGAGGGCTGATACAATTTTTGTTACTACATGTGTTGATGTATTAGCTCCCGGGAAAGCTGATATGGAAAGTTGCGGCGGTATGAAAGTTTTGTTGTGGGCTAGTTTGAAGGCTGACCCACAAAGTTCTGTTGTTGCCGTGCAGAAATTCCTCCAGCTTGCCGTTTTTACTAAACGTATATGTTGCTTGTACACTCACGTTTGTGAAAATTGCAACACCAAGAAGGAATCGTCATAATTGAATGCAATTTAATACACAGTTGAGTGGTAGTGGTACAAATAAATGATTAAATGTTCAAAGCAAACAAACAAGAACAAGAGATCAGAATCAGTATTTTGTGTGGCCACCACGCGCCGCAATAAGTGCTGTTACACGACGTGGCATGAGTCAAACA
>KK121266.1:527853-611540 GCA_000611955.2 Stegodyphus mimosarum | reverse complement strand
CAAACGCGCATCACTGTGCTGCTGTTACGCTGCACACGAGAGGCTACTGCACGATACGACAATCCAGCTTCACGAAGGCCGATGATTCTCCCTCGTTCAAACTCTGTAAGTTGTTCAAATCTCGCTCTCTTTCGTCGACGAGGCATAAGTACAGATTGAGTTAACGTTTACCACTAGCAGATAACCACCGATAACCATACACGCCTCGCTACAGCCGTCTATTTATTCGGATCCATCAGCCGTTCAGAGGGCGCTGCTCAGCATACGCATGCGCTACGGATTTGCAATTCTAATCATTTGCATATCATGCGCTACTTTGCATTTCCTGAAAATTTCAGCTCACTCGCGTAAGTCCTTCATGGTGTTGCAATTTTCACAAACGTGAGTGTAGATCGCTCTCGCTTTCGAAAATTGTTGTTTGATTTCTTGCCTTTCCTCTTGAAGCCTACAGCTTTGTATCGCCGTCTGAGAGCTTTCATTCTGCTTTTTTCTATTGTAAGGGAATGGTGCCACTGATGTAGCTTGAACTTTTTTAAAGTAGCTTTTTGTTTCTAGCTTGAGGTACAGGCACACGACAGATATCTATCTGTCAGTGTTTGAGTGAAACTGTCTCTTGAGGCATTCAATTCTTCACTGCAGTTTTCGATTTCAAAGAAGCGTATAATATCTTGCGATCAGGCTGTTATTTTCGCTTTAAATTTGCTGTGGCCTATATACATTATTTTGTCACGTCTCTTTACAGAAAAGTTGAGTTCATATTGTAATTGGAATATTATATAGCAGTGATTGCTTAAAGATTCCTGGTCCAAGACTTTCCAGTTAGAAACTATTGGTGCAATACCGGGTGTCGCTAGTGCTAAGATCTATACAGCCTTGGGCCTGTAGTGTTTGAAAAGTTGGCTGGCTATCTGGCGTGTTAAGTAGAGTCTTTGCTTGTAGAAATTCAAGTAGTACTCTGCCTCTATGATTTTCTGCTTTAGCGCCCTAGACTGGGCTGTGGGCGTTACAATCGCTTATTATGAGGTATTGTGTTGATTGGTAGAAGTTTAGGTTATCTAATTCTAGCAGAACATCTTGAAGTTCTACAGAAGGAGGTGCATATAGCGATGTTAAAAAATAAAGGGAGTCGTCTAAAGTTTCCAGTTTTATGGTAACTGTGTGTTTCGTGGTGAGGACATCCATAGGGGTTAGAGGACCATTGAAGATTATTTCTAATTTAGCTTGTGAAGAGGAGAGAAAATAGACCCGTTGATAATTCCAACCTTCTCGTTGACGGTACATAAGGGTCTTGTGCAAAAATCAGGTTTGTATGTTTTTCCTGGGCTGTTCTTAACGCATGTGTCAGAGTTATTTTTGCGCCTTGAAGGTTCTCTGGAACATTCGTAGGTTAGTCATTTGCTGTGTAGAAGGATTTTGATGAGTGGTATGGAGCGTCGAAATCTGCGACATTATGCTCTTGAAAGTAACTCAGCTAGCTTTAGCCTGTATGTTGGACAGTTCCGATCTTCGCACTATGCATTGTGTCAAATTTTGTGCCCTGTTATTGATTGTGACTTTGAAAGTTCACGCAGTCTTTCTTGTCACTTGAACAAGCTGTGTAGGAATACTCTTCTGCACAAATCAAGCAACAAGGAGGGTAACGATAATATTTACTTTGATGCCCCAGGCCTTGACACCTGTAACAGCGGGTCAGTGTTATATGCGGCCTGATGTGACAGTGATTAAAACCTATTTGGAGTGCTCTCGGAGTTGAATGCAAAGGCTGGGGTGGAGAAATGTCCACTATCCAGCTGCTGACTGTGTCCGACATCTTAAATGGGCGTCTCGGACTGACATCAAGGGTTGGCAGATTGAAGTATTTAAATAACGAATATAATCTTCCGCTAACGCCCGTATTTGGGATGTTAAAGATTATTATTTGTTACTTTGACTGTGAAGAAATCCGATAGGTGATGGAACTGCGTTGTTTTGGAATATTTTCCAGTGTACTTTTCAAGTTACCCAGACATTCTCCTCTTTCGCAGCTTATTAAAAGTTCCCTTGAACGGATGAATCTGGTGTTCTTGAAAACGAAGCCCAATTTGATGAGAGTAAAGAGGCTACTCAGTTGGGCCTGGAGCTGTTGTTGAGTTCTTTGGGGATGTTTGGGCTTTCGCCTCTTAAGTGGGCTAGAAATCTATCCGAAGGTGCCGGAGTTTGTGTATTAGCTGCTACCCGTTCTTTCTTATTTCTCCTTTTGGCTGTGACCTCTACGAAAGGGCCTCTTCCTTAGTTGTTTCCCCGTAGAAAGCTGCAGCGCTTTCTTTCAGTAGTCCCTATTCATAATACTGCCAGGCGTTTTTCTTAGGTAGTCAAACGTCCTTTTAATTTAACGACAAAGTTCTCCAGCTAATGAATGCTTTCTTATTGTACTTTCAGCTTTCTAGCTTTTGAGTTCAACTTGCTTTTGGCGTTACTCTTGGCCAGAAAAAGTAATATTTGTTCGCAGTTCTCGTTGATTACGTTCGATTGTGCACCGGTGACTCTTGGGCAAAAGAATTTGAAGTTGAAATTGTTGCTGAGCTCGGGAAGCTATTGGAAGCTGTTCCTATTGGAATTACTGAGTTTGCTGGGAATGTTGACATGACTGCATTTAGGAAATGCGGTGTCAAGATACTGCTTAGTTACTACAGCGTTGCTTTGGTACCTACTTGTGTATCGGTTATATTGTATAATTGCTGAAGATAGAATGTCTTGTCTCCTTTAACAATTTGCTGAAAGTCCTAATAAAGCGCTATGTTTAAAGCAGTGATGGTAATTCACCAGTCTGTGCTATACCAATCTTAAAACCAACGCAGAATAAAATTAGTACTTTTAAGCAAGGTGTAGCAAAGCAGTTGACCATTAAGAGAATATAAAATTTACAATACAGTAAATGATCTGATAGAAAAACCTTCTCAAATGAAAGGGATTGCAATATTGAGTTCTGTTGATAGTAAAGCAGAAAATTATTTAAACAAAATACAATACCAGCGTTAAAATACATTTATACATATATATATGTATATACAATATATGTATTAATAATTTGTTTACATATATATAAATTATTAATACACATCAAATAGAAGAAAAACCGCTGAAATGGATTAATTAATGATTGTATAAGAACTAAACTGTCCTACTCTGCGCAAGCAGTACTGGAAATAACAAACATTAATATAAAAGCAGTACAATGACTATTATAAGGAGAATACATGATAATAAAGCAATCTATCATCAAATAGAAGAAAGAAGGAAAAAAATATTAATACACATGTCATACAAGACAAACCCCTGAAATGAATTAATTAATAGCTGTATAGCAAATATTAAACTGTCCTACTGTGCCCAAGCAGTATCGGCAATAAACGTTAATACCCATATAATACAATAAATGATATAACGGGAATATATGAAAGCAAAACTATCTGTCATCAAATAGAATAAACTTATCAAATTCAAGGGTTTGTACTAATGAGTTCTGTTGAACTTAAACCTGAAGAATATTTAAACAAAATACAATACCAGTGGTAATGCTAATTTTGAATCAGGTACAGTTAATTCTTCAAATTACGTATTGCTTGCCTGCTGTGCAGCAGTTAAAGATATTGGGCAATGATTTCCTTTATGCAAGCAGTAATGAAAATAACAAATTAACGGTGCACATGTAAAGCAATAAATACCGCAGAATAGATTTTATTAATGTCTATGAGCGAAATATTTAAACGTCCTACTCTGCGCAGGCAATAATGAAAATAACTAACATAAATACACTTGTAATACAATTAATACCACATAAGGGATAAAGTTATGTCTGTATGAGAAAATTAAATGTTGAAGCGATGCTAGGCTATTTGTTGAAGTTATCCAAAAAAAGATGCGATTTGACAGGCAGTGAGGAGCTTCCCAGATCCTTGTAATTTTCAGGACAGTAATCCTTGAATATTATGCTTGATAGCACTTATAGATGCCGCGTGATTCCTCCGGTCAACTCTTTCGAAAGGGATATTTTGCTATATCTTGGAGTAGTCCAAAGATCGCGGGCAAACTATCTCAACTATCCCTAAAACACTGTATACATCCGAAATTATGTAAGCGAATGCATAATAGCGATATCCTCACTGACTGTATGCCGTTTTACCCGAAGAAGCTTCTGAAATTGTTGAATTCAAACCTAAATATTTTAAAACAAAAGTAATGTATCAATCCGCAATTGAAGCAATTACGACCTTAAATGTTTCGATTTAAAATCTCACTGTAGTTGTTATCTCGATTCAAGTAACTTCACAGCTTGAAGATTAGTAAAATCCGTTATCCAGTCTCAGAATGCAGTGCAAGACTAAGAACATGTTTTTCAGAACATAGCTAGGCATTTATTGGAATAAATATGTAGACGGTTAAAATGAATATACAATGATACACACTCTGGGCAAAAAATTAGAAGCCTTTGAGATTTGCATCTGAATGCTTGCTGGCAATGAAGTATGCAAACTTTTTTATGACGTTGGTTACACGTGGTTAGAATGCTAGTATAAGTAAGGTGTAAGATTGCTTTTCACGATGAATGAAATAAAATGGGAAAAACGACAGTTCGTTCACCATTTGAAAAAGGGCTTATTGTTGGTGCACGTGTAGTAGGGGCTTCAATTTCGAAGACAGAAAATCTCACTGGGTTCTCAAAAGCCGCCATATCAAAGGTTTTCAAAAGCTGGAATCGGAACCCACAGTCCTTCTATAGAAGACGTAATTGTGGTTCGAGCATAGTTTTCCAAGAGAGTGATCGGAGGCGTCTCCGACGAATTTTGCGGTAGAACAGGGACTCTACTGTGTTTCAACTGACATAGATCGTCAATCAAGGCTCTTCCCAACAGATTTCAGCTCGAACCATGCGTATAGAATTGCAAAGGATGGAAATGCATAGTCGGGTGCCTGTGAGAAACCACTCATTTGTGCCCGACATGCAAGAATACTTTTGCAGTGGTGTCGGAAAAGAAAACACTGGACATTTGAGGATTGGAAACGGGTAATGTAGTCGGATGAATCACGCTACCTCTTATTTTCCACCGATGGAAGACGTCGAATTTGGTGAGAACCCCATGAAGCCATGAAGCCATCTTGTCTTACTCGCACTGTGTAAGAGTTTGTTGGAAGTATTATGATATGTGGAACGTTCTACTGGCATGGAAGTGGTGCTCTGGTGTTTCTCGAGGGTAAACAAACAGCCCTGAGATACCTAGATAATGTCAGAAGTGTTCGAAATTGGTTAGTTGAACATTAGTCTGACTTCCAAAACCTTCCTTGGCCCCCGCATAAACCGCATCGGAACCCCGTAGAAAATGTGTGGGATATGGTGGAAAGACGGATCCGAGAGCCCTCTCCTCTTCCATCTAATTTACAAGACGGATTCTAATTTACAAGGCGGATTCTTTACTATAATTCTTTGGACGTAAATGCACTCCAGAAGTATGTAGACACGATGTCCAAACGAATCAAAGAAGTTATCCGTGCAAAAGGGTGTCCAATAAAATATTGATCTTGGGTTTTTAATTCATTGGCTAGTGCGTGTAATTACTATTAATTAATTCATAAGATCTTTGATATTATGCTTTCAGGCTATCGCCATTAATGGATAAATAGTTGGTGAGAGTTTTCAGTTTATTTCGAAGGACGTTATTTTTCAGAATTAGTTTAAACTAGAGTTGAGCTGATACTGTAGAGTATGCTTGAAGTCAAGATGCTTGGTAGTTTCGCAATTTAGGAGGTAATGATCTATTGTACCTTCTTGTCCACAAATGCACTGGTTTGTATGATGTAGACAAAATCTATTTAGGTATGCAGGAAAAAGACCATGTATCTTAAGAAAAACGGTTATTGCGCGATTGGTGGAAATAACATTTCTTGAAGGTATTGGAAGAAATAGAAAGATTCTTCTGCCTTTAGTATGTGTACACCATTGATGTTTCCATAATTTAAGAAGTCACCTTCTAGTTTATTATTCAGATGCGA
This sequence comes from Stegodyphus mimosarum, assembly GCA_000611955.2. Taxonomy (NCBI): domain Eukaryota; kingdom Metazoa; phylum Arthropoda; class Arachnida; order Araneae; family Eresidae; genus Stegodyphus; species Stegodyphus mimosarum. The sequence goes on along the minus strand of KK121266.1, from coordinate 605,513 downwards.
TAAAGCGTTTGGTATATTTAATTAGGACAAAAATTGATTATTGGCGGCATGCTTTGCTCATTCACCTGCTAGTTTATTACCGGTGATTCCAGAATATGCTTCAATCCATTTGAATTTAGGTATTAAGTTATTCGGAAAAAAAGAAAATAGATTATGTTGTAAGGTTTAGCCTAAGTTTATTAACAGTTTATTTAAGTTTTGTATCTTTCCTATCTTATTCTAATTTCAGCTTACAATTTCCTGCCAGAATGTAATTTCAGAAACGCAGTTAATGTAAATGAGAAAGAGTACTACACTCTTAGACAAAAAACGACGCACCAAGATGGAGTTATCCGAATGGGACGAAAATCGGTAGAAGTGATGTACATGTACAGAAAAACAAATGATTACAGTTTGAGAAAAATTGGATGATTTATTGAAGTGATAGAGCTTCACAAAATAAAAAAGTCAGTAACGCGTTTGTCCACCTCTGGCACTTATGCAAGTAGTTATTCGTCTTGACATCGATTGACAGATGTTGCGGATGTCCTCCTGAGGGGTATCGTGCCAAATTCTGCCCAACTGGCGCGTTAGATTGTCAACATCCCGAGCTGGTTGGAGGGCCCTGCCCATAATGCTCCAAATGTGCTCAATAGGAGAGAGATACGGCGACCTTGCTGGCCAAGGTAATGTTCGGCAAGCCCTAAGACAAGCAGTAGGAACATGTGCAATGTTGTTGCGGGCATTATCTTGCTGAAATGTAAGCCCATGGTGGCATGACATGAAGGGCAACACAACGGGCCTTAGAACTTTGTCGACGTACCGCTGTCTGTAAGGTTGCGACGGATAACAACCATAGGGTGCCTACTATGAAATGAAATGGAACCTCAGACCATCACTCCTGGTTATCGTCCTGTCTGCCGGAAGACAGTCAGGTTGGTATCACACCACTATCCGGGCCGTCTCCAGATTCGCCTTCACTGGTCATCGGGGCTCAGTTCAAAGCGGGACTCGTCACGGAAGACTATTCTACTCCAGTCACGAACATTCCAGTGAGAATGAGCCCGACACCACTGCAAACGGACTTGACGTTGTACAGAGGTCAATGGTAGTCGGCGCAAGCGGAGCCGTGACCTCAGCCCCCTTTCTGTGAGCCGTCTATGAATGGTCCTTGGGGGTCATTGAAGCATTAGTTGCACGTACAATCGATGATAATGATGCATCTGGGGCTGTGAATGCTGCTCTGACGATTGCTCTGTCTCCAGTTTGCTGTATATCTTCTCGGTGCGTCGTTTTGTTTTTTTCTTTTTGTCTAAAACTGCATTTAAGTCGATACTTCACCGGCGGCAAGAGAGAGTCTGATTCCCTGACTAGCGCGCGTTTGCCTTTGGCTAATTTCTCTCTTAATTACTACGCTCGGCCATACCTTAGGCCCTTGCTTGGCTTCGCCGATTTAATTAATACTTAGCGGCCAACTAGTTAGATTTCTGATAGCTTCGGCTATACCTTTCAAATAGCTTCGTTTAAATTATTATTATTTTAAGTTCAAGCCCGAGTGGCGGCTTTGTGTAAAGTTCCAAGTAGGAACTGATTGTAAATATACTGAAAAATAAGGGGCTGTAAAACCTTTAAGTCTTACGTGTTTTGTTCACACACTTAAGCGATTATTCGCTTGTTAGTGTTCCTGGGGTTCTAAGTTAGAACTTTAGAATTAAATAGTAAAACCCCACAATGTATACTGCATACTTGGAGATCGGCTGTGGCCTACTATAGCAGAAAAAGCGGATGCACTGTCTGATATTATTATATAAGAAATTAAACGATCTTTGGAATATATAATTGCTTCTTTGATAGCAAATAATTGAGCTTGATAAACTGAGTTAGTATCATTTAAACGTAGATTCCATTGATTGATTAATATATTCTTTTGAAATATAGAAAAAGCACATCCGACGCCTGAACTAGTTTTTGAACCCTCGATGTAAATTTGTAAAATTATATAGTGCAGATTTTGTTAGTAGAGATTTGTATAGACTTGGAAGGATTTAAATCAAGATTGTATATTAGGTATTCAAATTTGTATGAAGACCAGTGATTATTATTTAGAGAACTGGGAAGATGAAGTCTTGAAACTTGTATTTATGTAGCTTCTTTTATGACGAAGAGAGTTATAGGGAGTCTTCCTGTAATTATTTGTCGTACATTCGAAGGAGCGGTTCTATATGCTTTGTATATTAGGAGGAAAAAAGGTCTTTGGATTGATATAAAATGGCGCTGAGCATGATTATTTAGATTTTTTCCCCAGGCTGAGGCTCCATGTAATAAGATTTTTTCAGTGACAGATAAGTACCGTATTTTTTCACTTAATACCCCAGGTACTTGAACAGGAATCACGGAGAGAATTAGTAAGCGTGTAGACCCTCTGGTCTATCTAGTAGTGTAACAGCTGAGATGCGTGTAGAAACCACACAGGAGAAGGGTGAAAAGATCCCTTTATTAATTCTTTTAAAATTCACAATGCGTCGAAACAAACTACGCCTCACTCGGACGGTAACTCAAATAGCAAGAACTAAACTAAAAATCTGAAGATCTTAATACGTAGTAGCATTATGTTACAGGGCTCAGACTATCCTGTTTCTTAAAAGAGCGTTGGAAATCTAGTGGCAGCAAAGTAATAGCTGTTACGCCACGTTAACCAGCAATAAATCCTAGGAAGAAGCTCACGCTACAAAAGCACAGTGTTCGCCCACACTCTCTAACTTTCTCTTCTAGAGCTTTGTATTTAAACCTTTTTTTTCTCAAGGTAGAATTTACATTACTTCACGCGCTCTATCAAATTTAAATATTTTGGTATTGAATATATTTTGGTAATATTTTGGTATAGGGGATGAAGGCTTATAGGAAAGTAAATTAAAAATAAATTAAATTGGTTATGTAAAATAAATATAAATCCCTACAAATTTTTATTTTTAAGATGTTGGATGTGTTGGTGCCACAACATTCGAGGATCTATGACTATATCAAAATATGTGATGCACTTTTCAAATTCTATTTTATTTTGAGATACTTTGATGATTGGATTCCTTATATTTCTAAGTGAAGATTTTGATTTTGGTATATATAATGCTTTGCATTTTGATGTAGAGATCTTGAGATGATAATTATTTGTTGTTGAAGATATGCAGAGATTCGCTGGAGTTTTCTTCTATTTGTTTCCTATTACGTGCATTTATTATTAGTAGAAAGTCGTCTGCATAGGCATGTGCATGGGTGTAAGTAATATTATTGAATTATTTTAAAGCGATATTTGCAATTAGATTCCACAGCGTACGTCCAAGGGAAGAACCTTGTGAACAGCCTTTAGTAATTTTATGGACAGTGTTGCCATTATGTGAGGTATATTGCAAGTATCTATTGTGTAAGTAATATTTTATTACTTGAAGAATTAATAAAAGATTAATTACACAATAGGTACTTGCTATAAACTATAGATGCTTGCAATACGCAATAGATACTTGGAATTCACAGATACTCAGGTGACAGGTGAGAGCATGTCCGGACAGCCGAGCTTCTTGCATAGACTAATCGGGTATCGTCCAGATTCCGTAACTATCTAAAACTACACTCTGAAATCAAGACATTACATGACCGTACGAGGGCAAAGTATCAGATTTTTCTGCAGATTCACAGATACACAGGTTACGGAGGACGAGGACGCCTGGTGTCTAACATAGGTAAACAAGCGTATGTCCCACGCCCTCCCCTATCTAGCGGCAACAACTCGCTGGAGTCCCAAGAGGCTGCATCGGGAGTTTATTGACACATGATAAAGGCTGTACATGGTCAAACAAGGGAGCTCCTGTTTTGTTTTACAGATTTTGGAGAGACTTTGATTGAGCAGATATGGCAAGGAAACAAAAACGTTGCAGAGTATTAAAACAAAAGTACATAAAATAAAAAATACAATATAAAAAAATAAAAGATGAGCAAGGATTAAGACATACAAAGAAATATAATTAAGGCATATGTTGAGATAAGCTGCTAGGACAATGCCTTCAATTAGCATGTGGTGCGTAGTATGTTTAGCTCTGTGCTAAGAGTTCGTAGGGCGTAGATTATACAAACGTTTGCATACAAGGCTGTCTACGGTTGCGTAGTTCCCATTCGCAAACAGTTTGCACATGTGTATAGTTTATGCATATAATTCGCTGTTTGCGCCCATTGTTCATAATTTGCACATAGTTTACAGTTGCTTGAGGTCTCTGTTTGCGAACGTGCACTTATATGCTTCACAGATCGTTCGGAGAATTTTGACGGAGGAAACAAAAGGGTGCAGATGGCTGCGATTGTAATGATGCAACTGGCGATGATTGTAGTACAAGAGGATGCACATTTACGCACTCTAGTTTCGCAATTTGCGCATTTGCACATTTCGTGGTTTCACAGATCGTAGTTTACACAGTACTCACAGTTCACATAGTTATATAGTTTACATAGTTTATAGTAGTTGTGACAGTGGAGTATAGGTATTGCATCCTATGACAATTATAATGTAGTTTCATAGAACTTTAATTCACAGATACACAGACAGACTGACAGAGATCAACGGAAAAGCTGTCAAAATTTGTTTTGGGTACCCTAGTTTTTGCTTATTACTGTCGAAATTTTGGGCCGAAAACGTTACTTCCCTTACTTACGCATATAAATTGGGGACAGGTAAAAAGAAAGAAACATTTAGCTGCACTATATCGCCAAACAATGATCAAAGTAGTCTTCTGAAAACGAAAATCACCTTTTCGTAAAATTTTCATTAAGAAAAAGCTTTCTTGGAATAACAGTACTGTTTTACCTGATTAAAATAAATTTTCCAATGGAAAACCTATTCCTTATTTAAATTGACTGTTGAATAAATACATTTGTTAAATATTTTCTTTTCTGTCACTTTTTATAATAATTAAAAACGCCTTCAGTGTTTACAATGTGTTATTTTCTTTCAATTTGGGAACTAATTATTCATGAAAAATATTATGAAATAAAATGCAGAATCAGTTCATCTTTTAAGATGAAATTTCCCTGGTAAGCAATACGAATAGACGATTTAAAATTTGACTTTTCTCATTTTCGCCTGATTAGTCGCAATTCTTTTGTACATTTCCATAATTTAATACGAGAATGAAACTGCGTATATCTCTTACATAAATATATTTTATAATTTTTGCGCTCTTAAATAAACTGAATTTTAAACGAAATAAGCTCCGAAGAAAAAATAAAATTGCAACTTTTTGATTTTTAATGGAAAAAACGATTTATTCTGCTGAAACGGTATTTAAATTTTTTAAGTTACAATTTTCTTTTTCCTTTAAGGTATTAAAGGAATAGAAGGCCTTTTGCAGTTTAGAGAATTTTTTAAGTACTTAAGGAACGTGAAGGGAATATTAGACTTTTAATTAACATTCAGAGAAAATTATTAAATTTTTATGTATCAGTTTGAATTTTATAATCTAGTAAATTTTAGAAATTAACGAAAATTTGGAATGTTTGTATTTGGAATAATAGTGTAAGGTTTTTATTATTTTGCTGACCAGTTTAACATAAGTTTTTTTTCCGTTATTTTTTCTTCCGCTTTGCGTTAACTTCCTCGCTCCAAAATTATGCAAATGACTAGATAATTAAGAGTTTAAGAAGAAGTAAACCTTGGCTAGTACGTGCTGACACAAAAAAACTATTTTTAGTATTTCGGCCACCGGCATTTTCTGGACTGGATTAATATTCATGGCTTATTTACATTTAAAAGACTTTGTGCTTGGATAACAGATTTAAGTTTAAGATACTTCAGGAGCTGCATGCGAGAGATTAAAAAAATAAAAATAAAAATCTGAAAGTATACAGATTTTAAAGTTGCATCAAAGGGTTTGCTAGGGTTTTTTTATGCTCTTTTTGAGCTCGCAGTGTATCAATCTGCTATTGAACTCGTTGCTATTTAGACAACATGCTTTGCCTTTCTAACATTATTATTAATGGCGGAAGTGTCACGTAAACAGGCCTATTTCTACGATTATAAAATATCTGATGTGGACATCACATGACTTTCTTGTACAGCCTTATGCACATTTTCTGTTGCTCTTCATTTAAATTTATGTCCACAAATTTTATTGAGAAGATATACTTTTTATTTAATCAGTTCAGTTCGCGGCGAGGCAAAAATGCATTAAAAAGTCTAAACAACTTCATTAAAACTGTCACTTATTGAGAAACCTAAAGCTCAAACACAAATTAAAATAGTTAAAAAAATTTTCATTATTAAAATTAGTATTTCTGCACAAAAACTAGCAAATTCGACCTGCGGGCAAGAAGACTAAAGTTTCAAAATTTCGGTGCCATAATTGAAAGTTAATCTTTGGTTCCACTGGGAAAAAAGGGCATTGAAGTTGGTACACAACTAACTTAGCTCACTGGTCTGCTCAATTTCAACTGTAAACAAATGGCGGCCTCGTTAGGCCTAATTTAAATTTTTGGTAGTTCTACAACTATTGCATGCAGATAAACTAAAGGCATAAAAACCTTAACCGGAACATAAGAACAGCAAAATTCAATTCCTTTTAAAGCAATATATACACTTTTAAGTATAATTTAATCGCTTTTAAGTTTATATATATGTAAAATATGTTTCATAAGAAGCTAACGTAAAGTTAAATAAAATTAAATAGTTGCGCCATTGCTGAAAGGAATGAAATTTGAATTTAACAGATACCAAAACATTATCTCATTCATATAAAGCTAATTTAAATTTTGAATTATGGAAATTTAATTGTAAATAAATAAAGATTAATATTCCGGCGAACTAATTTGTAATATCATTTAAATTCAGAAAGTATATATATGTATGTATGTGTATATATTTGTATATATATATATATATATATATGTTAATACATCTATATGTAATATATGTGTAATACATATGTAAATATATATATACATACGTCTGATGCAGCCAATTGCAACAAAAAAGGGAAGTGCACAACTAAATATTATAGCAGTCCCATATAAAAAATTTCAACATTGTATTGCTACTCATTTATGAGTTATGCGAGATGCATACATACGTCCGCCCAGATGTCAGGAAAACATGTCTTTTGAATCCATTTCAAATCACTTTTAGAACCCTTACCATGCGTATAGTTGTCATAAAAAGGCATCGTTCGAATGGATTCGAGAGCAATTAAAATGGATATTTTCGTTAAAATATGATACCCGAAATTTGTCGCGATTACAATACTTCCTTTACTTGGTACTAATGAGTACAAATGAAAAGTTTTATTAAATTTTTGGTGTAGAATATCGTAATATTGATAATACATGCTGCAAAAACCTCTCTGTGTATAAAAATTCAAAATAGTGGCACTTCAACTGCTCCAAGTTGACTCCTTTTTCTGAGCGGTGCAGGTTGTTCTAAATATCTGAAACTCAAAATCCAAAACTATTTTCATTAAAATATGATCTTGAGCACACCTAAATTTAAGAAAAAATACAATATTAAGATTTCGGATTACTTTTAAGATATCAATTTAGTTTTTTGCAAATAACTCCCTATTAACAATATTTATTAGTCCGAAGGGCGTTAGCCTAGAAGGGCTATTAATTTCGTTTTGGCATTTTGCGCCGATTCACTTTCTGCACTTTTGTCTTCTTTCATTCACTTTTCAAACTTTTGCCACCAAATATTACAGCCCTGTATTATATTTAAAGAAATTAAATAATGAAGAATAGGTATAAATGTATGTATGTTTCTCGCATTGTTATAAAACAACGGTACCTAGAGCCATTAAATTTTTAGTAATGTAATCTTCCACAGAATATGGGCATCTGGAAGCCCTAATTTGGAATTTGTTTTAATTATCTATTTCATATTTTGTCAGACATTAAATAATTTTAGATTAACAAACTGAACGATTTCAAAGCGAGGATTGGCGACACTGAACGGGAAAAAAAATTATTTCTAACCAGTCTGTGTATCGGAAATTCTAAAGATATGCTCTTTTTAAAATTATTTTGAGATATTACTGTTGAATTGAATTTTATGCTTTATGTGCGAAGAACATTATATTTAATAAGGTAACTTACAAAACGTTAAAAAAACGCCCCTTTGGGCGTAATGTAAAATCTGAAAGCTTTCAGATTTTTAGCCCAAAGGTCGTTAGCCCAGTCGTTTTGGCATTTTGTTATTGATTTTAATGATATTTCTGGTTCAAGATGTTGTCGATAATTGAAAAGTAGTATTCAAGTAATGATTAAGTAGAGGTATCAAAATATTAAACGATATATCCATTGCTAGCTCCACATAATACTCCTTCCTGCTTTGCAGAATCGTCCATCTGAGCCGCTAATTTCTGTTTCTGAGCTATCCTGACCCTAATTTGATCTGCCGTGGCTTTACGTGAACTTTGTTGACTCCTATCACCATGGTATCATTCAAGTCAAAAGCCACAGACTTCTCGGTCTCCACTGTAGGTTTACAACATTGGAAATATATTTTGCAGATCTTAAAGGAATTTTATAAATAATAAAAAGAAGGGTAAATAAATTGTTTCCACATGACTCTCCGTCCTTAAACACCACTTCCTTCTTATGTACGCCATATAAAATTCTAATGTAAAATTACAATTTTTAAAAATCTTCAGATACCATGCGTTTTCCTATTTTGTCAGTCGTTTGTCAGTTCATATTATAAAAGTTCATTTTTATTCACAAGATGACATGCACAGCTTTTTAGCACTTTTCGCACTTACGCTGCATAAAATTTAAGAGCAATATCACAAAACGTTTAAAACGGCATATACTTAAAATTCCTTATAAAATGTTAATGTTGCCATACACATTATAAGGTATTTCTCCCGCCTTCTTCGCATGCCTTCGTGGTGTAGTGGTTTGCATGCTCGACGCGTAACCGAGAGGTCCGTGGTTCGATTCCCGGCGAAGACGTTGCTCATTTTTCATGTCTCCTGCTTCGAAATAACCTAATGTCTCTACACATGGTGTGTTTGGATTTGTTTTGAAAAGCTATTGATGAATATCTTCTCCCATCTGCGTGGTCTTCTGCATTCTGAGCCTTTCCTCTTTATTAATTTAAAGTACCTCAGTTTTATATGCTCACGGGGAATTTGCAAGTTACCTGTTTCTTTTCAATGTAAGATAAAATAATTTACGTGTGTGTTCAAAAAAAGTACCCGAAGAAAATGCTACTTATCTAGATATTTTGTTCTCCTGATGAGGAGGGACCTGTAGCTCCCCTCGAAATCGATTGAGTGTTTTTAGTAAATGTACGCCAAATACAAGGTTGTTTCAGAGAATTTGATTGTCACATTGGCGTGTTCCTCTTCTATCATAAGCAAAACGTTCCTCGCGCGGAACTGTCAAAGTCTTTTTTCGGAGCAAGTCGCGGTTTTGCTCCTAGAAGCTGTAGCGAAATTCTATTATTATCTTCATAGGATAGAAAATTACTGTCGCGTATGCATTTTGACTCGCACCGCAAAAATCATGTATTGGTCATTTTTCTTTATTTCCGTAATCTATATGTCTGTTTATCTTTAAATTAGATAATAGTTTCAAATCAATGCACCATTTCTGAAAGTCCTTTTGAATCTTTTCTGAAAGCGGAGCATTCCGTTCTGACGTAGCTGACCAGGCCTCCTGAATCATTAGTTCGGCTGAGAACAATGCTGATACGAGAAAATCTTTGGGACCGTAAATATCTTGAGTTATAAGATCTTCCATTTAGTAGGATTTCCTATTTCAGCTTCATATTTTTTGCAGATAATTAAGCTATCCTACTTTCTATTACATCTAATCCCCAGAACCTTAACTGGAGTTATAAGATTTCCTTTAAGCAAACTTCTGTTCTCAGATGTCAACTTTTCAGTTTCTTCTGCAGGACCGAATCGCCATAATCTCAAACCCATATTAGATTGAGCCATAATTTTAGTTGACTTTGAGATAAATTCTTCTAATTCGGATGCACTATTTACGGAGATTACGCAGTTGTCAATATAGAAGGACTTCGTTAGTTTGTCAGTAATTCCTTTGAGTGCTTCTGGATACTTATTCAAATAGTACCTTATTGGTACCTCATAACTGCGCTGAGTAAAAATGGCCTACACGTAGCTCCAAACACCACTCTGCTTTTAATAACGAAACTCACTTTGCTTCTAATCACTTTTGTTGACTGTTTCACTTTTCAAATAAACAACCGTTGACATCATCAGTTGACCGTCTAAAAGTTTTAAATGTTTACTATAAATATATATAATATTGTTCGTGATTAATAACACGTTTAGTACTAAAATAAAAAAGAAAGAGATACTTTTTTCGTGTTTTTCAGTATAGTAGTAGTATATTGTAATTCAATATATTTTAATTAGTTATTGCTAGAAACTAATTAAATTATTTATTGCCATAGGCAGTAATTTTAAAACTCTGAGCAAATATTTTCGAAAATTATTTACACTATATCTGGTAAGTCGTTTTTCGGTGACTTTTCTTTGTCTCTGGTAGCTCTTTGTAGGTACAGATTTTACTAAATAAATATTCAAAACGGATTTAAGAACGGTGAGATTGAATATTTTCGATGAAGTATAATAACCGAAATTTTTTTGATTAAAATATTTCCTCTACTTCTTACAAGGAAGTAAAAATATAGTGTTTTTAATTAGATAACAAATGAATTAAGTACATTTTTTAAAACCATTTGGATATGAAACTAAAAAAAAGAAACTATTACTAAGAACTGTGTTTATCTTTTAGATCTCTTTGTTTGTTAATTCATAACAGATTGGTTAAGTTTGAACTTTTGTAACTAAGTTAAGTCCTGCAGGCCCTAGGAGACAAGATAGGGTGTTATCGTTACGTTTTAACAATTCAGTACCGAAAAAGTTTTAAAATAACCTTTTCTTTATTTTAATCTAAATTAAACAGAAAGACACAACGTGTAGTACAGATGAAACTACCAGTCGTAGCTATTTAATCAGAAGCGCACAGTTAAATTCAAACGCTGATAACGTAGTCTAGGCTGCGCATGCAACAGGATAAGAAATAAGCTGGCTTAAAAGCCTCGGCTATAGAAAATGCTAAACCTGGAATATCACTTTTAAATGGAGCTGGTTAGAAATACTAACAGCAGACTCTATTGCCAGAAGCTTTCTCTAATACACATTCAAAACTCTCAGCTTAATTGCACTGCAAAGTTAACTTGAATTCTAGCGAGGAGTAGGCAAAGTTATAGTAAAGATGAAAATCATAATAACTAGTTAATTAACATAAGATACCCTTAAAATGTTTCAAGTTTTGCCGAATGTCAACAGACAGGCGCGTGAAAGCTAAAATTATTTTATTTATGGCAGACAGCATATTGCCTTTCAGTAAACGAAATTGTTGATTTAATTTCCAAAATGAATACTTTACACTTCCTTGAAAGGCAACACACTAACTCGCCGGAAATAAAAATGTTTTATTTCGAGCAGTGGCAGCATATCGTGCTTATTTCTTTGAGTTTGTTAATAAAAAATTCCTTTAATTCATTTAAAATATGAAATAAATAAAAAAAATTTAAAACTGAACAATCAGGCCTGATGTTCAGGAGGTCTGCATATGTTCAAAATTTGGTAGCTCCAGACTCAGCCAATTTTCCCCAATGCGAGGAAAGAACAACATACATACATATAGATCTTTAATTATGTAGTAGAGATGACTGAGCTATGAAAGAAGGCTGTGAGTTACGAAGGTCAAAATGGACGCTAATGATGCGGTCAATAGTTTGAATGCTAATACGTATTTTTAATACCTTATTACGTGTACGTGGAAATGTACGTGGAAATTCAGAAATTAAATAAGGATTCTTTCAGTCTTAAAAATAACATCGAGTTAAAAAGTATCTATCATTGCCAGTGTTTTTGTTAAAAACTGCGCCAAAACTGTTTGAATTCAGAAATTTCTTTTATAAAATGCTGATGAAAGCGTATCTTCTGACACATATTTTGAGCATTCTGCAATATTTTGAGCAGCAGTTTGGCTATTCGAATGACGAATTCCTACTAAAAGTTTGTTTGAATTTACTTAAAAATACTTTTGGTAATAACATTTTTCCATCACTTATGTATATTGCAGATTGTAAACTCTACATTCTAAAACTTGGTTAAATATAGAATTCTCAGTAAATAAATAATTTCAAAAACTTGTTGCTCATATCTTCGGTTTGACATTTATGGCATCGGGTATACTTTAGAGAATTTTGCAAGACGAATAACAAATATATATGTATAAAATTGTAAGTTTTTGAATATGAGCTGTAACAGCGGAATGGGAGACAGTTTATTTCGATGTATGGAAATGTATGCTGTCACTCTGCCTATGTTTTTGCTTTAAATTCGATTTGCGTGTCAATAAAAGTTCTAAAGTAAGCCCGTTAAACGAAATAAATGCAGATTCACTCAATATCGATAAATTTAACTTTTAAATAGGATAGCAACACCTAACGTGGAATATGTTTTCCTATTATAATAGAATTTTGTGTAGGGACTATGCAATAAAAATGGAATTTTCGTTTCGTTTTTAATCCTCTTCATGCTTTCGAATTCTTACAAGTAAACGATTTTTACATTTTTGTACTTGTCACGCGTCTGGAAAATTATATGGCAGACGAAATTAAATTTATTTTGCAGTATTTGATAAGTAAAGCAAAACAATAAATTTTAATCATTGCTTATGAATTTTAGGCTGATTCTTAAAACCAAGCAATTCAATACCGACTGTTTAAAATACCTTGCAAAAAACATCTCTTAAAGTAACCTGCTTTTATCTTAATTTATATCAATTTGATATGTCATTAAAAATAAAATAGCTAAATTATAAACTAAATATCTTTTATTGCTTTGAAATCACTTAATTTGTTAAGTAATAGCTAAGACTAATTAAAGTTAATTAGTTCAATTAAGTTAGAGACTAATTAAACTGGAAAGAGCTTATTATGTTTTGTTAAATGGCAATAAAAGAGCTTCTAAGAGAGAGAGAGAGTGCGAAGCCGAGTAGACATAAATTAAAGATCTTACGTTTCGCGCAGTGGCAACATTTACATGGCATGGGAAGGATATTTCATCGTAGGTACCATAATGCGATATAGTATAAAAGTTTAAAAACAATCCATTAAGAACGTATTTAACTCAGAAATAGGAATTATCGGAGATGTTTATATTTCTATATTGCAGTCTAAAAGAGATATAAATTGATTATTATATGTAACCAGAAGAGTTAAATTTAATACTTTTTTATCTTTGAAATAACAATTGCTTGTAAGTTTGCATTTCGATAATATGAACTTTTATTTAATAGGTAAGTATGTTCCCTATCTTTTAACAAAGTTTATTATGTTAACTAGGCATGTTTTTCAAATATAAAGGAATAAACAATTTGAGTTTCATATAGCGTTTTTTTGTGGCACAGTTTTTTGAATATGAAATGAAACGTTTCTATTATTGGCATAATGTCAAAAAATAAACGAGGAATAAAACTAGTTGGAAATATAGTTTATGTTTAAAAGTAGAAAACATCGTGTAAAGTAAACGACAAGGTTCAGGGTTTGGTGAGAATTTTCCAACTATTCAGGGCGGATATGTTCTTCCAGGGCCGTTCCTAGCGGGGGTCAGCTTATAAAAGTACGCGGGCGGCCGGACTCTCGCAACACCGTGCCTAAATATTTTAAATTCATTATAAGTACTTGTCATACAATTTGCAATATGTAAATGTTTTATAATAGAAAGTTTTCACACACGCTGTATATGCTTGAATAAAATTTTAAAACATGGATCATATCGCCACTAATTGGCACACAAATGTTACTTCGGATAAAACGGAGAGTAATAATAGTTTTTGATTAAAAGTTACGAATACATAATATTTTGCAGCAGTAAAATGTTTTCATACTTCAGTGCACTTTTCATATCTTAATTAAGGCACTTTTTCATACCTTAGTGCAATACGGTCTACTAACCAGTTTCATTTTAAGCTGCAGTTTTATTATCGAAGTTTGAAGAAATGAAGACATTTAAAGAAACATTTCAAGAATTAATTGCAACTGAAATCCTGACGTATTGCCAGATATTTCACTATGAGGAGTTAGACCTTAATTACAGAATGCTATCCAGCAGGAGATTTGCAACCAAAACTGAAGCTACAGCCTCTGGCTATTATAGTAATCAGGAAAGGCTGACAATTTTATCATGGAGTAATATTATAACAAACCTCAAAACGTTCCTTGTATTAATAGGAATGTTCCAAAATCCTAGAGTCTTTAAAACATTTTGAAAAACTTTCTTCTTATAGAATACTGCTGTCAGAAGAGCACTTTGATGAGCAATGAAATTTTCAAAGACTGGTTCTTTAGGAAATTCCTTCCAGAACAAGAGTTTTTGGAAAACTAAAACTACCGACAAAAGCTGTTTTGTTGTTAGATAATGTTTCAAGGCATGCTGATATAAAGGAAATTCAAGATGGTGACATAAGACAATGTTACTCATCGTCCCTCCCAATGTAACCACCATATGCCACCCAATGGATCTGGACGTTTTGGAAACAATAAAAAGGAATTATCGTGGGAACCTGCTGTCTACAATGGTATAATAAATTGAAGAAGGACAAAACATGATGATTCAAAAGTTCAAACATATAAATGTAAAGGATGTTGCTAATTCGGTTGCACGGACCTGTGCTAACGAAATGGCTAGGGCATATGTTAAACCATTGAAGAAGCTGGTAGGTGGTGTTGAAAATATAAAAACGAAAAGAGCGGATGAAATCAAAGAAAACTTTTTACCTTTCGTGCAATTTTCCCTGGATGTGAAGACGCAGGAAATCGAAATTTGGATGAAGGATTATGATCAGTATGAAATAACAGATTAAGAAACTGTTGCTCTTGTCAGATGAACTGAATACAAAACTGAAGGTCAAAATCAAGCGTAGAATTTCACATAACGAAGGAATTAAGGTTCTAGAAACTGCAATTAAATATATTGAGTAACAAGAAGAAGTTACAGTAATCAGCATAGTAGTGCTACAAAGATGGTGAGACTTGGCAGCGAAAAAATGATATTAATCAAGAACGCAGATTACGATAAAAAATTTCTTCTAATCATTACAGGATTGAATTTTTGAGACACTGTATACTCTGTACAAATAAATAAATAAATAAAATAAAAAAAATCTAAAAGTTTTCAGGTTTTATATTAGGTCCAAATGGGCGTTTTGTTTGATTTACTCACACATGCATGTTTCGAAAGCATTCGCGTTAATGCCCTTTGGGCTAAAAATATCGAAAAACAACTTTAGAATTTCCAATAGACAATCTCGCGCGCTGTAGAAAACATGTTTTATTTTGTACAGTGTTGCCATTGCTCGCTTTGAAAACGTTCAGTTTTTTTACTCAAAAATTGTAATTCTTGTAAATTCCATTCCTCATGCTATTTATTATATCCATTTACTGGAATGATGTTCGAAATACACGTAGCAAAAGGCAATATGTTTTAATAGGCATACTTAAGAGAGATTGATGTACTGCTTGTATCTAATTTGAAGTAGCTAATTTAGTCACTGACGAGAAGAAGAGGAAGTTTATGTCATCCCTGATGAACGTTTTCCAGTTTCTGCGGAAAGTATAATAGCCATCACAGTAGCTCATTTCATAGATGAAAGAAGTTTTCCGATTTTGAATGTAATAGAGACAACAGAAGAAAAGATCCTTCGAAACCACTAACTAAAAAAGCATTTTTGAATATTAAATATTTATAACGTACCAATAAATGCAACAGGAAGTATGGATTATGACATAGTGTGTACATTTGGGTAAAAAATATAATTTGATTTCGCAAGTTCAAGTCGCAATTGGCAAATAAATAAAATATAAAAACTGTTTGTAAATAAATAAAATATCTTTCTTTACAGAAATAGAATTTTGAATACGATAAAAAATACTGCAAATAATGTATGCAGTTGATTTGTGCTATAACGACTCCTCGTGTGTTAAAACGAGTGTTTGTTATAATCAAAGTGTTTGTTATAACCATTTAATTCATTCTCATTAGCTGCAGACGTTTTGAACTCGCAATAGAATGATTGCTATGAAGCACCATCATTACAGGAAGCATTGACACACTAAATATTAAATGAGTCTGTCTTCTTCAAGGAGCCGTAATGGAAGTGACGGCCTCAGAAGCTCATGGTGCATACCTCATACACAGCACACAGATAGAACTTTTTTTAGAAAAATGACACCAATCTATGATTTACATTTGCCTATTTCTATAATTCACATTAGCATGTTTTATTTTTATTTATGAAATTTATTACATTGAGAATGAATTAAACTGAATTTTCTGGAAACATTCTTTACATTTCACTTCTATAATTTTGGCATATTTGAAAAGTCCTCTAGGGTTACAATTTTCAGCTCATGAAAAGTAGACTTTTGATGCATTTTTTTCATTGATGCATTTTGTTTTATTGATGCATTTTTGATTTGTCACAAGTACTGGCAGTTGACGAATCTCTGTGAGTGAAATCGGAGCTTAACAATAGAGTTCAGTTACTTTAAGTGCATTTCTGTCCTATTTTGTCGAGTTCTTTCTTGTCTAGGGTGGGGCGATGTAAGAAGGATATGAATTTCCTCTCCCTAAAAGATCGATTGAGAATGTGTAAGGCTCCGTTTCCTATCTCGGCGACAGAAAACTGTTACTTGAGCGCCTTAAAAAAATCTTTTGTCTGATTCACATGTCTGGAAAACTGAGGATGTGTGCAATGGAGACATTCTACTAACTTGCATTGGTTTTAAATTTGTTTCTCCTGTCCCCCAATTTAATAAAACAAATTGATACCTACGATGGCAGAAAGTTGAACGAACTTTACAGCATTTATTAGATTGTAGAATTAATGAAGACAATTCATTGCTTATATTATGCTTTGAAATTAGTGGTTTTTGCAATAATTTCCAAATTGCAATCTCATTTTATTAAGCGGAATGATATTTATATATAGAAAATATTACCTCTGTTTAGTTTCTTTTTAATGTTACTATTTTGATACTTTATTGCCGAGATATATACTTAACTTTTTGCATTGAATCATTTTAACGATGTGTCAATATATATATATATGTCTGTAAGATAAAAATTATGTAAATCAAAATTATAATTCAAAAAGCCTCTTAATTGTTAGTCCAAAGGCGCTTTGTCCCTGAAGAACTATTGTTTTCGTTTTGTTATGTGGCGTTGGGAATATTAAAAGTCTGAATCACTTTTAAAACTGTTGCCACAAAATATTGCAGCCCTGTATTATATTTAAAGAAATTAAATAATGAAGAATCTGCATAAATGTATATATATTTCTCTAAATGTGATAAAACAGCGGTACCTAGAGCCATCCAATTTTGAATAACGTACGTTTCCACCTGAGTATGCACATCTGGAAGCCCGAAATTGGAATTTGTTTTATTATCTGTTGCATATTTTGTAAAACGTTAAGGAATTTTTGAGGAACAAACTCAAACGATTTAAAAGCGAGCAATGGCAACACTCTGTGAAAAAAAATATTTTTTATCTAAAGCGCGCGGAACTGTGTATCAGAAATTCTAAAGATATACTCATTTTAAAATTATTTTGCGATATTGCTTTGGAACTGAATTTTATGGTTTAAGTGCGAAGAACATGATATTTAATAAATAAAGGTAACACACAAAACGTTAAAAAACGCCCCTTTGGACGTAATTTAAAATCTGAAACCTTTCAGATTTTTTTTATTTTTAATTTGGGTACTTATAACGCTTATAACATTTATAACCCATTTTTATTAAGCGTAATTCTTTTTTTATTAACTCTTACAACTCTAAAGTATATGTTATAGAGCGTTTGCTTTTCGGATGATAATGTCAATTATAAATTCACTTATCGTTTGTCTTTACTTTTCTTTCGAATCATGTTTTGCGGTATATAACTTATTCTTATAACGCTTGTAACTTTTTTATAACGCTTATAATATATGGACGCTTTTAATGCTCAACAATATCATGTTGCCGAATGTTTGCTTTCCAGACGACAACGGATATCGCTTACAAAGATTGTAACTTACCTTGACTTTCGCAGTGAGGAAATGTAAGCGTTTTAAGCAATATACGTTGTGATACGAAAGTGAGAGTATAATTTATCACCACTTTTGTATAGAAGCAGACATAAATATATATCAAAAATATATTGGTGATAAGACTTCACTCTCTATTTCGGCTTTACTGCAAAAACTCTTTTCCCGTCATGTTGTACATCTGCAATGGATCCCTCACATATTGGCCACATTGGTAATGAAATGGTTAATGCTCCGGTTTAGGCAGGTACTTCAATGGCTCTGACCACTGGCACCCTGACTATTTTGGAGATCTGCTCGAGAGATAAATCTACTGTTGCCTCTTCCCGGCATTCTCCTCTCATGATTGGTACTTTGGCAGGCAGCCGAAGGTGCTATTGCTTTTAGGGCTAATCGTGCTCAGCAGACTACTTTGACGAGACTTCTAAGTGGACGCCTGAAATGTCTTAAATTTGACCGGGAAAATAAGATCTACCACATCTGTGGGAAATGTAATACTGATAATTTCACTCCGGAACGTCTTCTCACGTGTTTGGGACTTGTAAAAGAGGATCTATTGAAAAGACCTACCTTCGTATTAGAAATATTGGCGGCTGTTGGACTCATGGACCTGGTCTAGCCTAAGGTCTAACCAATTAGGATCGGTAACAACAGCAATAACAACAACAAAGAATGCGTATGTATGTATGTAAAATATAAAATAATCTACCTTTCTAATAATAAATTAGCAATAGCCCTTTAACTCCGTTTTCAAATTTCAGCATGCTCTCAACTTCATTTTAAAAATAGCCAAGCAGTAACTTCTTAATATAATCCTTACTTCCTGTAATTCTGAAATGCAATCCGTCATCTGATCTCTGTTTCGTAATTATTCCTGGAATGCATGAAATCTTAACCCAACATCCGAATATCAATCTATTATGTATCTGAAATTTAATTGGCTTAAATTAAAAGTTCTTGTGATGAGATCTGAAATGGTTGCCCTTCGTTTTTCTCTTCTTCTTCTTGCTGCTAACCATGCGGAATTTTACTTTCCGCTTCGTTCATTGTATGAAAAGATAGAACCTGTACAAAGTTGTGATGTGCATGTTGCGCCCATAAATGATGCTTGTGGGTCTGATTATGCTTATGAAAGTTTGCTATATTGCGAACATAAAATTATGTATTTAAATCAGCGGCAACATCTGAAAGTGTTCTGTCCCGTTCTCTCATATTAAAAATCATACAACTGTTTGAAATCCTCAAGTATTCTATCTAAATCATTACATGTTTGTTTCTCGCATTGTGGAAAAACGTCGGCAGCAACAGCCACCAGTTTTGGAACACTTGCGGTTTGCCACTCGAACATATGCAATTCAAAACGCGAATTTTGAATTTCTAATTTGTGTTTTATTTATTTCATATTTTATGCGCATTTAATGACATTTTGATTAAAAAACTCGACGATTTAAAAGTTATGTGTTACTACTCGGAAAAGCATAAGATATTTATTTTCAAATTTAATCAGAAAATTCAGCGATTTAACATAAATGTGTTGCCATTGCCCGAAATAAAATACTTTATCTTGCAGATGCCAGGGCGTTGTTACGGTAATACGTAAAGTATTTAATTTTTCGTTCAGATCAAAGATGTCTGTTGCTGATTGACAAACAGGGCTATACTACATCCGCCGCTTAATGAAGCGGCGGATGTAGTATAGCCGTATAGTAGTATAGTATGTAGTAGTATAGTATGTAGTATAGTATAGTATGTAGTATAGTAGAATAGTATGTAGTATAGTACAGTATGTAGTATAGATGTAGTATAGTATGTATATGATCACGTTGTCAGTGGCTGTACTGAGAGCATTAAACGATAAGAAAACATGTCCTTTAAAACAGCAAGTGAATTTAATTCATTTAACATAAATACAGCTAGAAATATACACTGGTGTGCAAAAATTAAGGACGAGACGGTTTTTTTCAATATAACTTTGTACAAAAACTTTCTAAATCAACACATTTAATACCATAAGATCCCCAATACGTAAGGACATGAGTAATGTAAGCAACACTTACTAAAAGAGAAATCAGAGGGGTAAAAAGAAGCTTTATTGAAAAAGTAGCATGGAGCGCAATGCGACTGAAGGCCGAAACATCCCTGTGATGGGTGTCCAGCAAGAAACATCCGGTCTTTAATAGGGGATATGATCTCCCCTGACTGCTAGGCAGGTTTCACATCATTTGTGCATGCTGGATATGTGGTTGTTAATGAGCTGTTGAGACACTGCTGCTCGTTCCTCTTGTAGCACCAATCGCAGTTTCGGAATCGTTACTGGCGATAAGTTACGTGCTGCCACGGGTCTCCCTAGTAATTTCTGTACATGCTTGACGGGATTTAGATCCAGAGACCTTGCCGACCAATCCATGTGTTCAATATCTTCACTCTCCAACAGCTCTTCGACAGTAACTGTGCGATGAGGTGGAGCGTTGTCGTCCATGAAGAGGAACTGAGGACCCATAGCCCTTGTGAAAAGACGCATGTAAGGAAGAAGAACCTCGTTACAATAGCAGTCCCAGGTGACGAACCTCCTTGGGAGATATGAAGGTCGGTCCGGCTACCAAGCATTATGTCTGCTCGAACGAGAACTCCGCGACCTCCAAAACAGTCCCTTTTGATGATGTTGAAGGGGTTATTGCGTGTTCCCCGCTCTGTCCAGATGTGTATGTGTCTAGAATCGCAACTCAGACTAAATCTGCTCTCATCTGTAAAGAGTACTCGTCCCCATTCATTGTCTCTCCAATTCCGGTGTTCCCGGCACCACAGAGAACGCCTTCTCCGATGGGCAGGCGTTAGAGGTACACACCGTACAGGGCGTCGTGCAAACAGACCACCACCGTGCAGTCTTCTGGCCACGGTAAAACGCGATATCGGTCGTCCAGTCGCCTGTGTCGTGTGTCTAGCGATTTCTCCCCCTGTCTGCCGCCTGTTTCTTCTGGCCTGTAAGGCAATATACCGGTCATCTGCGGGTGTGGTTCCTCGTGGACGACCACTACTAAACCCCCGGATAGCTGTTCCTGTAGTTTGAAATTGTCTCCAAAGTCGTGAAACGACGCTGTGAGCAATTCCGAACTCTGCAGCCACACGTGTCACACTGCGGCCTTCCTCCAACTTCCCAATGATTCGATCTCGGGTAAAAGTATCCAGATGTCGTCTAACATATTGATTATTCGTCATTTCTCGCTGAGGCAGAAACTCGGTGTTATTTTAACTGCTATACGGCGTGCAATCTCTTTGCCAGAAATACTGATCTTACACCGACAACATGCTTTATACTACTCAGACACTCCCGCACTACGTCTGTAGAGACATTAGGTTATTTAGTAGCAGGAGACATGAAAAATATGCACTGCCTTCGCCGGGAATCGAACCACGGACCTCTGAAATACCGGCTCAGTTATTTTGTCAGACATTAAATAATTTTAGATTAACAAACTGAACGATTTCAAAGCGAGGATTGGCGACACTGAACGGGAAAAAAAATTATTTCTAACCAGTCTGTGTATCGGAAATTCTAAAGATATGCTCTTTTTAAAATTATTTTGAGATATTACTGTTGAATTGAATTTTATGCTTTATGTGCGAAGAACATTATATTTAATAAGGTAACTTACAAAACGTTAAAAAAACGCCCCTTTGGGCGTAATGTAAAATCTGAAAGCTTTCAGATTTTTAGCCCAAAGGTCGTTAGCCCAGTCGTTTTGGCATTTTGTTATTGATTTTAATGATATTTCTGGTTCAAGATGTTGTCGATAATTGAAAAGTAGTATTCAAGTAATGATTAAGTAGAGGTATCAAAATATTAAACGATATATCCATTGCTAGCTCCACATAATACTCCTTCCTGCTTTGCAGAATCGTCCATCTGAGCCGCTAATTTCTGTTTCTGAGCTATCCTGACCCTAATTTGATCTGCCGTGGCTTTACGTGAACTTTGTTGACTCCTATCACCATGGTATCATTCAAGTCAAAAGCCACAGACTTCTCGGTCTCCACTGTAGGTTTACAACATTGGAAATATATTTTGCAGATCTTAAAGGAATTTTATAAATAATAAAAAGAAGGGTAAATAAATTGTTTCCACATGACTCTCCGTCCTTAAACACCACTTCCTTCTTATGTACGCCATATAAAATTCTAATGTAAAATTACAATTTTTAAAAATCTTCAGATACCATGCGTTTTCCTATTTTGTCAGTCGTTTGTCAGTTCATATTATAAAAGTTCATTTTTATTCACAAGATGACATGCACAGCTTTTTAGCACTTTTCGCACTTACGCTGCATAAAATTTAAGAGCAATATCACAAAACGTTTAAAACGGCATATACTTAAAATTCCTTATAAAATGTTAATGTTGCCATACACATTATAAGGTATTTCTCCCGCCTTCTTCGCATGCCTTCGTGGTGTAGTGGTCTGCATGCTCGACGCGTAACCGAGAGGTCCGTGGTTCGATTCCCGGCGAAGGCGTTGCTCATTTTTCATGTCTCCTGCTTCGTAATAACCTAATGTCTCTACACATGGTGTGTTTGGATTTGTTTTGAAAAGCTATTGATGAATATCTTCTCCCATCTGCGTGGTCTTCTGCATTCTGAGCCTTTCCTCTTTATTAATTTAAAGTACCTCAGTTTTATATGCTCACGGGGAATTTGCAAGTTACCTGTTTCTTTTCAATGTAAGATAAAATAATTTACGTGTGTGTTCAAAAAAAGTACCCGAAGAAAATGCTACTTATCTAGATATTTTGTTCTCCTGATGAGGAGGGACCTGTAGCTCCCCTCGAAATCGATTGAGTGTTTTTAGTAAATGTACGCCAAATACAAGGTTGTTTCAGAGAATTTGATTGTCACATTGGCGTGTTCCTCTTCTATCATAAGCAAAACGTTCCTCGCGCGGAACTGTCAAAGTCTTTTTTCGGAGCAAGTCGCGTTTTTGCTCCTAGAAGCTGTAGCGAAATTCTATTATTATCTTCATAGGATAGAAAATTACTGTCGCGTATGCATTTTGACTCGCACCGCAAAAATCATGTATTGGTCATTTTTCTTTATTTCCGTAACCTATATGTCTGTTTATCTTTAAATTAGATAATAGTTTCAAATCAATGCACCATTTCTGAAAGTCCTTTTGAATCTTTTCTGAAAGCGGAGCATTCCGTTCTGACGTAGCTGACCAGGCCTCCTGAATCATTAGCTCGGCTGAGAACAATGCTGATACGAGAAAAGCTTTGGGACCGTAAATATCTTGAGTTATAAGATCTTCCATTTAGTAGGATTTCCTATTTCAGCTTCATATTTTTTGCAGATAATTAAGCTATCCTACTTTCTATTACATCTAATCCTCAGAACCTTAACTGGAGTTATAAGATTTCCTTTAAGCAAACTTCTGTTCTCAGATGTCAACTTTTCAGTTTCTTCTGCAGGACCGAATCGCCATAATCTCAAACCCATATTAGATTGAGCCATAATTTTAGTTGACTTTGAGATAAATTCTTCTAATTCGGATGCACTATTTACGGAGATTACGCAGTTATCAATATAGAAGGACTTCGTTAGTTTGTCAGTAATTCCTTTGAGTGCTTCTGGATACTTATTCAAATAGTACCTTATTGGTACCTCATAACTGCGCTGAGTAAAAATGGCCTACACGTAGCTCCAAACACCACTCTGTTATGCTGATAGACTTTAACATTATCAGCCGCCTCCCACCATAAAAAATTCAAAAATCGGCGATCTTCTTTAACTTCAATTTGAATGAAGGCTCTTCTAGATAATGTTGGACAGAAAGCGATAGCCTTTTCTCGAAATCTCAATAGTATAGCGGGAAATTCTTTTATCAAGTTAGGCCCTTTTAGGAGACAGTCATTTAGGTATAGTGCTCTTCCAACTTTGCACGAGACGTCAAAATCTGGCCTGACAGAGGTAGCGACAGTCTCGTGTCCCCATAACTCGATGGTGACACGAGTGAGGGTCTCCTACTTCTTCGAATTCCTTTTTTGAGACTTCCTGTATGATATTCTCTTTCTGCCATTTTTTAAAAACTAGTTCATAATCTTCAAATTTATTTAACTTCATTAGTCTTCTGGTAGTGCTACACAACCTTCTTTTTGCTTCATTTCAATTTGAGAGGATGTTTGGGTTAATACAAGTTCATGACAGTCCATTGTAACGCCCGTCCTCACTTCTAGTAAGTTCTTTAAGGAACATGCCATAAGCTATCTCTACTTCTTCCTTCTTAGATAACGTTTGAGGGAAATCATTAATCCTTATTGTTTCTCGCCGCCAAAAATTCGGAACGCTGAGCTCTCTCAGAGGTGTAGTTGTATCATTATTCACATAAACTTGGGATGGATTCTCTAACTCTCTGCAAATTGTCCATCCGAGATTTGTTTGAACTGCTGTTAGACCATTGCTCAGCTGCTGGATTCGACCCGTTCGGAGTTTCTGCCAATTAAAGTTTCTATTTCTGGTCTCCTAGACCCGGAATTGGATAGTCACAATGTATTTTTCTTAAGCTGCTTTAATAGTGACTCCTTTGGAATACGAGGAATTTTCCCCACATACCTTTTCGTGGTCAAAGAATTAGCTGTGAGAACAGATTTGTGACCATTAGCCGGTGCACTTAATTTTATATTTGCTATGAGGTTTAGCTTCTGTTTATGCACCTCCAAATACCGTGTGGATAATAGTTGCTGTAGCGGGAGGCTTAAGACCAAGCTCTTTCGCGGTTCTCTTCAAAATGTAACTCTTCTGGGATCCACTGTCAAGTAAGGCCCGAATCTTTGTAATTTTCGTATTACCCATAATTAATGTTTTTAGTATAGTAAGGGTTACTTCGTTTGAAGACCCCTAATTTGCGAGTGTGTTCTGGACATTCACTTGGGGTTTGCTTTTATCACAAGTTTCTTTCGCTTTGCCTATTTCAGGAAAGAAAAGCTCTCTATGGGCAGACATGACAACGTGCAAAACTTTGCATATTTTGGCACGGTTGCCGAAGCCTTAACATTTCAGGCAACAGTTCTTTTCCCTAATTTTCTTTGCTTCTTCTTCCAGAGCGAACGATCTGGCGATTACGGAGTTTTTACTTTCATGCGACTTACTATGGAAAAACGCGACATTTCTTTAGCAGCGGTAAGCCACTTGTTATCCCTTTTCAGCATTTTCTCTTTTAATTTAGATTTTGGGATAATACTTTCAAGCCTGACCTGGCTAAAGTCAAACAAATAAGTGAATAAACATCTAAGAATAAAAACAAAAAGAGAGGTACTTTTTTACATGAATAAAATTACTTCCAATGTTATCCTTTGAAACTTTTAGAGATGATATACAAACACTGCTGAAGACGATCCAAGCTCAGATTCAAAATTCAATTTCTCAACTGTATATTTAACTACAGAAAAACATGAATATAGTGTTACGGGTTTTAAATATTATTTATAGAAATGTTTAAATTAATTTTTTTAGTTAACTTAATTTCGTTTTTATATCTCCCGAAAATTGACGTTTCATAGTTTTTCTTCTAGTAAAACCGGTCTATGATATGGAAAATAGGCATTTTTCCCCAAGAATAATTTTGTCTATTACATTTCCTTTTCTCTCTAAGATATCTTTACTAAGATAAGAAAGAATGAATTAATTATCAGACGGCTCCTCGTAGACGGCTGATGTAAAAAATCTAAATCTTACATAATTTCATTAAAATGTTTCAGGTGGCCAAACGTATCCTAATTTTAAAGCCAATTTGTTTTATTCATTTCCTTAACCGTAAGCCGTGACCCAACGATTAACTTTCCAATAGATATTTAAGTCTTGCAACGTTTTTGAAAGAAACGGTGTTTAAGATTAAATCGCAGCAGCCAAGATTCGATAACTTTCGATGCAGTTGATGAATGGTTCAATGAAAACTTACAGATATCTTACGCCAAGATAAAAGAAATTATGAGAAATATGTTATCGAAGAGAGTATAGGAAACGAATGAAGTAAGAATGATTCATCCAGAAGACTGAATATAGTTGTAACAGTTTCACAGATAACACGGCGCAAGGAAGATAAAGCAATGAATATCTGAGGAATTGGAGCAATAGAAACCAGTGGGCATTATTCTTAAGATTTTTGGAAATATACTAAAGATAAATGATAAAAACCGGAGATGAGATATCGGTTTCTATTATCACCAAAAATCGTTTGGATTTATCTCACA
Source organism: Stegodyphus mimosarum (assembly GCA_000611955.2). NCBI lineage: Eukaryota > Metazoa > Arthropoda > Arachnida > Araneae > Eresidae > Stegodyphus > Stegodyphus mimosarum. Next base: position 579,125 of record KK121266.1, on the reverse strand, counting down.
TACCGATGGTCTTAAATTTCAAACGTGGCTTAATCTTGAAAAAGCTTTGAAAAATAAGATGAAATTACCGTGGAGTCAAAAATACATTTGCATAACTAGTACGTACCATAACGTTACCTATCCGAATTAGTACGTATCACAACTTAACCGATCCTATGAATGGAAGTACGTTTTGTTGCGTGAGTACAGGTTTGTAATAGATTGAATGCACAGAGGTCCGATGATAGGTTGATAAAATTTATTTTATCAAAAGAAACATTTCTGGAATTTTTCGCAGGAACACGCTTTGCACACAGTAGGTGTTCACAGTATCACTGAATAAAATCAGTAGTTGCAGTTCAAACTAGTAAGAACGTTAAACACAAAGCAATGAAAGCGCCCCTAAAGAGAAAATTAACCCGGAAATATCTCAATACTTCAAACTCACGCTGAACTAACAACTCGCAACAGTAACTGAAATCAGATGCTCTCTCCGGCCTTATACAACTAGCAATACCGGTCAAGGTGGCACTGTCACATGCAATTTTAAATATTTCACTGAAAAAACACTTTTTATATGGATATTGATCATTAGCATCTGAAAGAATTATCGGCTAAGAATGTTTGAAAATTGAAAATAAATTACTTTCTATGCCGCGGAATACTGCAATAATAAACCAGTTTCCCTTTGCCTTCCGATGAGATGGTTGAAAACGGATGGTTGATGTCAGAAAGCTCTGAGATATTGTTATGTGTTACGGTTCGGTAGGCACTGATTTTTCAAGGAGGAATTGAGCGTCAGCGGTTTTTTCCGTCTCTTCGTTGCGTCTTTATACAAGCAAGATCATTCTATATATTCATATCAGCCGTTTTGTCAGCATATTTTTGTTTAAGGTACGGCAAATATGACGAAGCGTTATCTTTTTAAGAGAAAATTGTCTGTTCGATAGACATTTCAATGGAAAGTAATTCGCATGCGCATTACACGTGTATAAAACCACGAAACCTGATGCAAATAGCGGGTAATCAAACCAATATACACTGCGCATATCGTATTGTATCGCATTCTGCTAAACCGAGTGGATCAAAATTGTTTAATTACATGGTTTTAATGAATGTATCGCTGTTTCAGCATCTCTTATTCGGTAAGTCATAAACTTCTCTCTATAAAACTTTAATTTCTTTATATAAAAACAGAACTATGAGATTTGACGTCTTTTTTGATTTTCAGTGTAAAAATTCACTTTTGTTGTTGAGTCAACCCCTACAGAATGCCATGGGGACAAAATACCTGAAACATTGAGCGTTATATACATGTTTGTGTTAGGTTACGTTATTTGGATATGACGAGGAGCATGGGAAATATTTGTCAAATTTTGGAGAACACTTTCGCGAAGAGGACGCTCTCAGAGAAACTTATTCATAGTCACGTTTATATTAAGGAAGACCACGAAACACCCACGCAGGTAATTTCTCTGTTGGGACTCCAACCTGGGTAGAAGACCAGTGCTCAGCTTGTAGAGACATTAGGATTTCTTTTTGGAAGCAGAAGAATGAAAAATGAGCAACGCCTTCGCCGGGAATGAAACCACAGACCTCTCGGTCACACGTCGAGCGTGCTGACCACTACACCACCAAGGCATGCGAAGAAGGTGGGAGAAATACCTTATAAGCTGTCGTTACACTATGCCACTTGCCGACTGCAGGTTTGGGCAAAGAGCACATACCGAACTTTAAAAGGGATTTTACTAATAAATGAGATGTTTAATTCAAATTCATAAAACGTTCTAAAGATCATATGGAAAGAGGTTATGATATTTCACGTAAGTTTAAATAATAGTTTTATATAACAAACTAACTAAGTTTACTTTCCTTCCTTTCTGCATCGGTTAACTAACTAAGTTTACTTTCTTTTCTTTATGCATCGATCCGCAAGTACTCGCTGAGTCCAAAGATTTACGCAGATTTTATGGTCAAACGGCATAGTTTAGATTGAGAGGAAGAATGGTGACTATTTGATATGCAGTAGAGACGTTTTGCTGTTGCTATGGCTGCCGACTTTCCTTATCTCAGAAATGGGTCTTATGTTAATATTGTTATACATTATACATCGGTTGTTAGATGTGGTTTTAATTTAGAGCAGATTGTCCGACCAAGTATTAATTGTAGTTTCAACTATGAGGGCTGCTATTTTAGCCAGTTAAACTACGTTTTACGTCCAGTTGTTTTACGTTACAACCAGTAGCCAAAAATCGAGAAGACGTACATATAACGTTTCTATTGTTTTAATTTAATTCACAAGTGGTAAGGAAAACACCACTTGTGAATTAATATTTTAAATTTTTTGTAAGTTAATATTTTAAATTTTGTGTGTTGTTGCCCACAGTCAATTTATGCTCGGCGATAAGTCGACAGGTCGCCGCTTCAGCAAAGATAACGTTTGAGGATGAGTAGGTGGCACAGGTTATAAGGTAGTGTCCCCTTCTTTGCGCATGCCTTCGAAGTGTAACTTGAAACACTTTCGACGCGTCCGGAGTTCAAATCCCGGCGAGGGCAATGCAAATTTCTTCAGTTTCCTGACATAGAAAAATTCTAAAAGACTCTGCAAGTTATGTAGATAGAATATCCGCTTAAGTCCTTATAAAATCATCAGAAGATAGCAGTTGCATATTTGTTTAAGTGTGCGTTTGTCGTTTAATGCTATTAAAATAACAGTATAACTTCCGAATGATTAACCTTCTTTTTAACATATCTGTATGCTTTAAATTTATCTTTACTCTAGTAATATTACAGAAAAAATGTATTCTGGTTGTCACACAATGATAACATACGCCGATATTATTCGCGGTTTCTCGTCCAACCCCAATAAATTCTATCTTTCCAGTTTTCAGAAATAAGCAAGAATTTACATTTTTTGTGGAATTTTATGGTGAAAACTGCTATCTGTTCCCAGATAGAATTGCAGGATTTTTTGAAATATTTTTGGAAAGGTTTAGATTTTTTGAAAATGGAATCAGAGCTATGTGGTATTGCTCTGAAGTAATTTAAATGCTTTCAAAATATTTGTCAATATTTAACACAAAAAAAAACGTAGATGTGTTCCAACAGTATACCACATGTTTATCGAAAACTGAATCTCCAGAAATTGAAATTTTGTTTGTATGTCGAGGCGTTTCTCCTTCCTCATCCCTCGATGCAAGTGAAGGCATGTTAGCGAAACTTTTGATAGCAACTCCCATAAGTTACTATCATTTTAACTACATCAAAACTGGGCTATTAATTTTCAAAACATAGTTTATAAAACAATCATTAAATTCAATTTAAACTGATACATTGAAATTTTCAATTAATTTAATTAAATTTTCATTGATTTAAAGTGAATATTTTTTGAAAAGTGATTATTATGAATGGAATGCAAACAGTTATCATTTTGCATAAACTAATTTATGTACTTTAACTTTTGCTGCGTAATATCGAAAGGAGTTTCCGCATTCCCGCATGCGTAAAATGATGACACGTCCACTTAACAAGTGGAAAATCCATGGTTCAAATCCCGGCAAAGGTACAGACGATTTCTCATGTGTGGCTCGTGAACTATAATATGGGAGACGCTAATTCGTCATCATCTGGACTTCATCGATTGTCGAGCTTTCGTTATCAATCACAGAAATGAAGAATAGTAGTATAACTTATATTGTTGACAGAATTTAACGGTATTTCTTTTCATTTCATGTGACGTTTTATTTTATTCTGGTAAATATTTTAATATTACTTAAATTTTCTGATTAGCTAATTGTAAAGTTTCTAATTTGTCAATGTGTTCGAAATTTAGTTACTTGACTCAAAAGTTTGGTGATAGATAATTATTCGTAGTTGAAGAAGCAATAAATATGCTTAAACAGTAATTTATATTAATAAAAGAAAGGCAAAAATTGTGACCATAAAATGTTAAGTGAAATATGAAAACAATCTTCAAAGAAGAGATTTGCCGTTTTGAAAAAAGTCTTTTAGAATTTCCCGTAATATACTTGAAATGAATAATTATAAATTAATCATTCATTTAAAGTATTGCAAAATGTGTAGACATTTAATTTCAAAAAACGAATCATTTTGGAAAGCCTAAAACTGAAAATATGTTAAAAAAGGCGGAAATTATTTTATTACAGTTTTATTTTATATAAATATTACATGACATCTGCCAATTAAATTACTTTTTAAACATTAAACTAGAGAAAATTTATGACTGTTTACAATAATAATTATTTTAAAAAATGAAAAAAATATAAACGATAAAAAATAAAGAAATTAAACGAAAATATTAGGACTAGCAATCATAAAATTATTAAATTATTATTGACTATTCTTTCCTTTCTCTTTTTTTTGGAAACAGCCGATCCACTGAGCAGTTAGCATAACCGCCAGATGATCCTGATGGCTTACTGTTGACCGCAGTTTTGTTAGAACTCAATTCTACTTTATCAAGCATAGAAGTAATAATTGCGCCAACCCAGTATAATACTTTCAGATAGGGATTAAAACTTTGGTTTATTTAATTAAGGCATAGTACTTAAAGCTATCTGCCTAACAGGAGGGATGCCTTTGTGGAGGACTTTTTAAAAAAACTGGGTCGTACAGACGTTAGCTAATAGGAAAACAACGAAAACTCCCTTGCAGCGAGCCCATTCGCGGGTATTCGAAACTGGTACCGAACTACCAGTGGTCAGCGACTTTACCGGTCGGTGGCAAGCGGGCCCTAGTAATAGAAATTAGAGCCTTATGTGCGATTGACTCGTCCCCAAGAAACAAAGATAGCTTTGAAACGTAGCATCCAAAAATGTAAATTACACTCCAAGGCATCTTTAGAACTTTACTACATATTAAAACACGCAATGGACGAAAGAGAGAAGTCATCTGCTGCATGATAGGTGCAGGCAAACAAACTGGAAAGTGTGTCGCATTCAGAAGAAAAAAGGAGAGTCAAAATGTTTTGGTTCTCAAAATCATATTATCTTATATAAAGACATTTTTATGTTACATACTATTTATATACAATTTTATCTTACATATAAGATAAAAATATTGTTACGTGCGTACGGGTTCGTTATATATTGAATGCACAAGTCGTTAAAAAGTTAACAAAAATTTATTCTTTCCACAAGAAATGAATTAAAATACTGAAATATTTCTTCACAGATCTTCGCACAATATCACAATATCTCAAACGTTTAGCAAAAACTCAGTTCAAAACAGATAAAATAGTTCTATGTCACAGCGAAATCGCTACAATCAATACAGCATTAAGTAAACAAACAGCAGTTCGCTTTTTACAGCTACAAGTATAACAGCAACAACAACAACTAACTGAGATGAGGTGTTTCACCTCGGCTTTTATAAGCTTTTTAATTATCAGTAGAACAATCTCGATTTTTCTAGACTTTTCTGGATGGCAACAGTAATTACGAGATATTTATTTATTAAGCATTAAATGCACGCGCTCTTTTATTTTTATTGTTATTTATTTCTTTTTTTGACGTAGCTTTGTCTTCAAAAATCGTCTGCGTTGCTAAGGCAACATGAAGCAAATCTAATTACAATTCTAAATAAATAGCCAAATAAATTTGAAATTCGTAACAATATGTAAAGCAAACTTCTGATTTTTATTAGTAATATCCCCTTTTTATTCTTCATTTAAATTTGGGTATTTCCTGTTTCTGCGCTAAAATTAGTAACTATTTATAATACTATTTATAATTCGTCTAGTTAAACTGCAGCATTTTAAAATTAATCTTTTTGATGCGATCTTATATCTCGCTGCAATGTTTCGCCAACCAGAGTATAGGATTTCAGTTGAAATCCGAATCGTTTTGACTCCCTCTAAGACTTTTTTCCGAATACGTCGTTTTCCGCTTGCTTACTTAATTAATACTTCGCTTCTCGGTTCTATATATCATCTATTGCCTTAAGATGTGCGAAGCTTCAAAAAACGTAGGGTACATGTTTAAAGAACTGCTTTATTCGGTGGTAAAACTGTGTGAATTTACAACTACGTTTGTCTCCGAATTTCATCATTACGAAATAAAGCTCTCGAATCTATGATACTATTATTTATTTACCCAGTCTGTACTTTTTATTTAAAAAAATTTAAAATAAAGAAAAATTAAAACTTTCAGATGTTTTATTTTGTCCAAAGGAGCGTTTCTTCATTTACATACACATACACGTTTCGAGAGCCATTCCGAGAACATCTGGACTAAAAATATTTAAGTTGGCTAATAATATTTAAAAACAGCTTATCTTTAGTACTTCCAATAGACAGTCTCGCGTGCTGAAGATTAAAATATTTTCTTCCGTACAGTGTTGTCACTGCTTTAAAATCGTCGAGTTTGTTAATCAGAAATTCGTTCAAGTTTTACAAAATATGAAATAGATAAAAAACAAATTCAAAGTTCGGGGTTCCAGGTATCCATCTTCAGATGGAGGACTACGTTATTCAAAACTTGATGGCTCTAGGTACCGTTCTTTTCCCTCAATGCGAGAAATGTACATGCATTCATGCAGATTCTTTATTATTGAATTTCTTTAAGTATAATATTATAAAATAAAAATGTGTATCTTGAGCACGCTGAAGTTGTTGTTAAAAAATTCATTAATTTCGTAGAGTGAATATTCGTATTTTTCGAATTGCACATATTCGAATAGAGAAACTACGTATGTTCCAAATTTGGAGGCTGTAGGTGCCACCGTTTCCCTCAATGCGAGGAACACATATATATTATTATATGCATACATACAAACATAAATGTTTAATTATATAGAAAGTAAATATATATCATCGAAATCGAACTGAAATAGAGCAAAACAGTAATATTCATATTTACGAAATTTCAAAAGATCTTATAACATCTTTTATACTCTATGAAAAATTGAAAAAAAATGAATCTAAGAACTAAAAGAATCTGTGTAATCTAATAACATTTATAAAATTGCATTAATATTATAGATTACATTCATATGAATTATAACTTACATTAACATAAACATTTTTAGCCTTTCAATGTCATTATCTGTGTTTTTTAACTTTCCAATTTGTACATTTGAAATGGTATAGGTTGGGACAGAGTAGACGTAATTTCAAGATTAAAACAGACAAGTCTCATGATATTTTATCCACTACATTAGTCTTTATCGTTTCTCGAAAATATAAGTTATTACTCTTTCTTCTGTACAAGCATCCATCACGTTTCCAATTTTCTGAGGCTGGAAATATGTTTACTTCTGGGATATTTCTTGTCGCTCACTCTTAAGCCCATTGCTCACTGAAGAGTAAATAGTACGTGAAACTACTTGAGCATTAAAGACGCTGATACCTTCCACTCTTCAGTCTCTTCATCTGCCAGTGACTCGAAAAATGTCTGAGTTTGAAAATCTTTCTAATACTGTTGCGTTATTACATTAGGTACCCAAATGCCGCAAAGAAAATATGTGCTTGTAAACATCCAAACTTTCCGCTGGGATTCGAACCCAATCTAACGATATGGCAACCAACAACGCTAACAATTTTGCCTATCAGGCGGCAACTCCAGTTGGTAAAGTAGTAATTAAAGTAGGCTGCCTATCATTGGACCCATATTAGAATCTCAGAGAAATAATGGATGGTTATATATATATTCAGTGACTTGAAGGCATTTAAAATTCTTTAAACCGAGAGCCCCTGAAGAGGTTGGTTATGGGGCAAGAAAAGTACATGTCCTCGTAGACTTTCGAATAACTAAGTGTTCTCCACTAAGAGTGAGATGAGGTCAGGCAGAATCGCATTACCACGTATTAAGTGCCCAAGGCAATCAACTGAAAGTGCTGTCTTTCTTTTAACCATGATAAACGTGTAGACCTGATCAAAATATTGAACCTATTTACCTTATTCTTCTCTTGGCTCTAATTAAATGAACGCGTCTGCTAATTTATTTAAACGTTTTACATTATTTTACTTAATTATTATTAGTAGTAGTACAAAGGGGCTTTGACCCTCAAGGGCTATTGTTTTCGTTTTGCGATTTTGCGTCTGAAACATTAAATGTCGGTTCACTTTTCTAACTGTTGCCATCAAATATGCCCTGTATTATATTTAAATAAATTAAATAATGAAGAATCTGCATAAATGTATGTATGTTGCTCGCATTGTGATAAAACGACGGTACGTAGAGCCATCGAATTTTGAATGACGTAATCCTGCTGCGAATATGGGCATCTGGAAGCCCAAATTTGAAATTTGGAATTTGTTTTATTATCGATTTCATATTTTGTAAAACTTTAACGAATTTTTGATTAACAAACTCAAGGATTTCAAAGCGAGCCATGACAACGTTGTACAGAAAAAACATCTTTATCTCCAGCGTGTGAGGCTGTGTATAGGAAATTCTAAAGTTATGCTCAGTTTAAAGCTATTTTGCGATACTGTTCTTGAACTGAATTTTATGGTTTACGTGCGAAGAACACGATATTTCATAAACAAAGGTAACACACAAAATAATTAAAAAACGCTCCTTTGGACGTAATTTAAAATCTGAAACATTTCAGATTTTCTTTTTATTATTATTATTTTGTTGATTTGAGTTTCTTTCTGACAAAATTGATCCATCACTAAGTTCTGCTACAGAAATTTTGCAGTTGTTTTCTGAAATCAAACTTATATGATTTTGACATTTTGAGATATATGTCGCTAGATTTGTAGTAGTTATAACGAATGCTAGCATTTAAAAAAGTATTATTCTTCAGAACGTTTAGAAATATTTTGCTACAACTATATTAACATTTCCTCTTAAGAGCATGTGCCTTGAATAGTTCGTCTCAGAAAGCAATAAACCAATGCTTAAGAATTCTAATTATATGGACTATATATTAGAGCTGTAGCTAAAGTTTTTAGGGCCCGAGGGCAAATGAAAATTGTGCGCCCCCTCTTGTTTGCCAGGAATGGGAAAAATTTCGTTCTAAAATTTCGTAACATCAATTTGGCACCCCCTGTATGCTGTGCTCGAGGACTGATGCTCCTAGCTACTGGCTATGAGGTTCTTGTATCGCATCTTATTCAAATGCTTGTACCGTGCTTGTATCGCCTTATACCATCTTGTATTGCATCAAGTACGTGCACCACATCTTCATATTATACAACAAGACTCACTCGCTTATTGTTTCCCGTTTCAAGCAGCCTCACAAGGATGAACGCACCACGCAGAGCACGGAGCGAAGAGTCAAAGAAAGATCGTTATCTCATCATTATTCGGTAGGACGACTGTCCCCTTCGAATACTAGAAACTGGGTCCGCGTATATACCCCAGCGCTGCCTATGTACAGATCCTAGCCAGCACACAAGTTGACCCTTGGGGGGAAACCCCAGTCACAATCCCCCTAGCTATGCCATTGCTTCTTATATCTGGATTTCCAGTTGGTTGTTGTGGTTTATCTGATTTGTGTGGCAGTAAAATCAGAATAAATGGACCAATTTTATTGTGCTTAGAAGTGCAGGATTGCATGGGCCTTGCGACAATACGACTTTGCCCAGTTTCTTTCCAGTTTTGATGGAGACCAGTCCGTGGAACACATCCAAGGCTATTCCACAACCACCAAAGCTCTCGACGGGAATTTAACCTGACAGCATATTTTAAGTGCCCGCATGCCACAAAGAAATTATATGTTTGCAAACATCCAAGCTTTCTCTGAGATTGACTCTTGCCTAACAATATGGCAACCATCAACGCTAATAGTTATGCCAATCAGGGCGGCAACTCCACTTCTAGAATTCTCGGAGGAAGAATGGACTCTTATATTATATTCGGTGGTTTAAGAGGCATTTAAGATTTGTTGAACCTAAAGACCCCGAAGAATTGGTTGTGAGAGAAGAAGGGTATAAGTCTTCCTAGGATTTCTTATTACAGGGTGTTTGTTCTCTATCACAAGTTAGATGGAGTTGGTCAGAATAGTACTATTACCTATAAGATTCTCAAAGTCTTAGCCAATCAACTGAAAGTGCTGGCTTTCTCTGAATCATGACAGACTCGTCGACCTGATCGAAACTTGGAACCTATACAGCTTATTCTTCTTTCGGCGAAAATTAAATGAATACGATTGCTAATTTATAAATTTATTTTTATTCTATTTAATTATTTATTTTTGTTGATCTAAGTTACATCAAAATCATAATAGACATATAAATTCATTTATAAAAAGCTCTTAAACTTAGATGCCTTCACTGAGTATAACTTGCAGATTAACCTATAACGATTCGAAAATATGTAACCTGTAAACGCAAATGAAAAAGCAATTCAATATTATATTCAGATCTAATTTTTCTATGCTTACATGATGATAAGTTGCTTGTCCGAAACAAGCGTTCTTTGTTAAAAGTAAAGTAAAGTAATCTTTTGACGTTTTTCAATTCCTTTTTACCCAAGAAGTTATACATGCGTGTGTATTTACTCTTAAGGCAAAATACAATACTTGCTTAATTTGTAAGTTATGTTAAAATAAATTATAGTATTAAATATATATATAAATAAAAAATAAAAAAATCTGAAGGTTTTAGAGTTTAACGGTCGCCGGAAAGGGTTTGTTAAAGTTTTTTAGGCTCTCGCTGAGCAGGCAGTCTACTAGCCTGCTGCTGCACTCATTCTTGCTAACCCGTCTGTTTTGCCTTTTTAGCTCCGTTATTAAGCATCATTTTCTTCACACTTAATGCAATATACAATTCAAAAGAAAATCCCAAAATTTTTATTTACTTCAACAAAATTTAGAATTCCCGATGAAGTTCCCATAAGTGTTGGTATACATCTTTGTATTTTTCACTCTTTTCTTAGTTCATCATATCTGTGCTCAGTTTTCTTAGTAAGATGGTTAGATAAAATGTTTTTTATCTTTTTACTTCCTTTGCCCGAAGTAAAGGAAGTATTATAATCGCGAAAATTTTCGGGTATCATATTTCAATGAAAATATCCATTATCCGTTTTGAAGGCTACCGAATGCCATTATCATATTTTAACGATGTTTTTGCATGACATTCGTATGTAAGGACAGATTAAAGGGCTCTTTCTGCCAAAATGGATTTAAAATGGATTCAGAAGAGATGTTTTCGTGACTTACGTACGTATGTATGTATGTATGTAACTAAGAAACTAAAAAACGAATAGCAGCGTTGAAATTTTGTATATAGGACTGCTGTAACGTGTAATTGTGCACCTCCCTTTTTGGTTGCAATCGACAGCACCAAAACTTTTTATTTCAAGGATTATATCATTTTTGATCTTCTTTTGGTTTAGAATTACTTTTTTATGTTCTAAAATGTATACTTTTGTTTTTAGTTTTGTATTTGACTTTGAAAGGGAGAGTGTAAGGGATATGTCTTCTAAAGTAAGCATAACGTTCAGTTTAATTGTTTTCTTGGTGGGAAACTTTCATTTTAAAGATTATTTGCTACATATTTATTTTGTTTAACAGTAGTCTTTGGGCTTAAATGGATTAATGTCTTTATTTTGACTGAGTATTAACTGTGACTTCTGATTTGGATGTAGCAAATAATTTGATGCTTACTGAAGTAAGATGAAACACTCTCTCTTAATTTAGTTATTGTTAATTGATGGTAGTTTGGTTTATCTCCTTGGTAAGTCGATTAATCTGCGATCAATAACAATGGCTCCTTTTTCAATACTTAAAATTTTTACTTTTGATTTTGGTATTTTTGCTGTTAAAGATTTTTCTTAGCCGATTTTTTTGTTTTTAAAAGTGCAGTTTAGAAAATACTAATTTCAAAATACTGTTTAAAATTCTGACTAAACAGGTTTTTCTTTCATGGTTTTAAATTGAATTTCTGTTTCTTGGAGATGGTATATGGAAAGTTTTCTTGTCATAAATTATTATGAATTATATATATATACATATAATATATGTATACACCCACTCTGTTATTCGGCTGCATGAACTCAGTTTTTTTATTCTTATATGTTGGTAAACTGTTCATTTTTTGCTTTAAAAATGATTGAATTATGTTGTTCTTATCTTCCCGTTAAGGAATTTATGCTTTCATTTAATCTGCATGCGATGGTTGTAAAATTATCAACAATTTTAAAAGTCGTTTAAGTGTGGCTAAGCCTATTTTTTTACTATAGCAGCCATATTTGTTTATATTTGCATTTACTAAACTTAGCAGAATAGTGAATTAAGTCTGTTTCCACACCTTCAGTGTCTTTTTGCAATGTGGGAACAAAAGTAAACTTTCAATTTTGTGCACCGAAAAATCTGCCTTCTTGCGCGCTGGCCGAGTTGCCTTTTTTGCGTAGAATCTCTAATTTTAATTGTAAAAATTAAAAAAAAATTTTAACTGTATTTGGTGCTTTATATTCAGTTTTTAATAAAGATGTTTTGAGGTTTTGCATATTTTTGCCTTGCCGCGAAGGAAGAACTGAATTAATTGAATGAGAAATATATCTCTAATGAAATTTGAGGGAATAAGTTTAAATGAAATGCAGAAAAAAATGCTTATAATTTAATATTTTGTACAGGGAAATCATGTGGTGTAGACATCAGACTTTTGTTATTAACATTTTGTGTCTTAACATTATTTATTACATATCACAATGTTCACACTTACGCCAAATAAAATTCAACAGTAAAATCACCAGATATTTAAAAACAGCATATCTTTAGAGTTTTCGATTGACAGTCTCCCGCTCTGGAGATAAAGAAGTCTTTGGAGCCACTGCTCGCTTTGAAAATCTTTGAGTTTGTTAATCAAAAATTCATTTAAGGATAAATAATAAAACCAATTCGAAGTTCAAAATTCGGACTTCCAGGTACATTTGTTGGGGTAGAGAGCTACGTTATTTAAAATTTGATGGCTCTAGGTTCCATCGATTTTCTAAATTATAAAAAATATTCACGCATTCATGCAGATTTAGCATTATTTAATTTCTTAAAATGGCAGCAATTTGAAATGTGATATGTCGTTTATAGTGATTCAACGTAAAATCCCGTTTCGAGACTAATAGCCGATTTGGACTAACACCCCTTCTGGGCTAATTAAAGTACTCAAAATAAATTTTCTTTATTTGTGTTTTGGCAAGCATACCTTTAACGGTTTTCAGGAAAGGCAGCCCAGTTATCCGGAATCTTTTAACATCGGAATATTCTGTTTTACGGAGCTTACTGATATTTCAAATGTACTAGAACTGTCGTCCAGTTAACCCATATAGTTTCTTCTGTTCTTCAAAAAAATATAAATTCCATAAGACAATCGAACTTCATACTTTTTCTTATCCATTAAATATGTCAATACCAAATAATTTAAAAACTTCTAATCCATTTATAGCTGCGTTACATTTTGTATTTCATTGGAAATCTTTAAATTTATTCAGTATGTCCTGAAATGAATTTTGATTCAAAGCAGTTCTTTCCTTTCGTAGCGCGGTGATAATGCGGTTTAATGCTAAAAAAACTTCAAATTCTGCGTGAATGATTTCCCAACATTTGTTGGGGCGTATATGCTTTTATTTTACGAGTGATTTTCTTGCACTCTTCGTTTTCATGAATAAAAGAAAACTTTATTTATGTTTTATTTTAATCTTCACAGTTCAGTATGCCGTTACATCTTTGAGGTAAATTTATGCAAAGTCTCAAGACTGCCCTTAGTTTGGGACTTTATTACTTTTTTGTCATAAGAGTCGATTACGAAGCTATAGAGACAGGGTTACCACATTTTAGAACGAGAATGAAGCATGGGAATTTCGGAGACTGGGTATGACTCTACTGGAATCGAGTGAAAAATGAATTTTGGCCATCAATGCGTATAACTTTTAACGTACGCGGTCTTTCTCTAATTGTGACCAAACCTCAGTAAGACTGCAAGCGATTTCTATAATTTTGATTATAAAAAGTTCTCTCAAGATCAACAACTTGAAATATTTTTTAGCTAAATTTCGTTTCCTCTGCATACCATTTCATTAATTATTTAATTCTTTTGTAATCATAATATTGTTGCCGTGCGTACGGGTAGATTGAAGGCACAAGTCCGATAATAGGTTCAATAAAATGTATTCTAATCAAACAAAATATAACCGAACGCTGGAGTTTTCTTCACAGATATTCGTTTAAGGTTCACAATATCACGCAGTACAGTCAATAGTTATAATTCAAACCACTAAAAACGTTAAAACACAACGCAAAGCAAATCCTATCGAAAGAGAAAGCTAAGTCGGATTTCTCAATTTACTAGAAAATAACAACTGACAACAGTAACTAAGCAACTGAGCTGAGATGCTCTCTCTCTGGCCTTTTATAGTTTTCAACCGGTCGCGAGATATTTCTAGTAATTTCTGCTTCTCGAAATTACTGGGAAGCAACACGAGGATATAATTACGGTTACAGCTAACATAACCGTGAATTACATTTAGTCAATTTCAATAAAGATTAAAGAGATATCCATTTACTCAATGTTAAATGCATGCGCCCCTGTATTCTTACCTTTCTGGCATAGCTTTCTTTTAAAAATTTCTCTCGCGCAGCATTGCACGGGGAAATACAACAATTTTAATTATAATTCTACTTAAATTAGCAATCTAAATGCAAAATTCGCAACAATCAATATATATATATATATAATACATGTGGTTCTAATGGTGACGCAATTTGATTTCTATAATCAACTTGTGAACTCCCCCAGTTAAAAAAGAATTAGATAAAATATATTGATTTTGAACTACCACAGTTAAAGAAATTAGATAAAAATGTATTGATATAATTATTTGTCTCCAATCTATCTCCTCTAATTAGGAAACGTGCAACATGTACATTATATAAGCTTCTATGTCAGATAAAAGTGAGTATAAAAGAATCAAAAAAATCTTTTGGCAACAACAACAAAATATTCAGTGTATTGAAAAGTAGACTACAGCATATCTACTCTGTACACGTTGTGCATAGCTGGAGTTTGTGTGTCTCCTCCTTTTTGCATATTTTTCACTAGATAATATTTTCCTTGAAAATTTTTTGCTGAATTTTATTTGTATATAAATCACCGCATTAATGATTGAATTGATTTGCAAACTTAAAATTTCCTTTACATAGTCGACATATTTTTGGGAAACAAATATTGAAAAAGCATAGTTGAAAAAAATAATCCTTTCTACTGGTGTTAATGGTGCATTTAACAGGGATTTTGATTAACCAACAATCATTGTCACTTAAAAATTATGGGACTTCTTACAATCCCAGACGTAATCCCGGACGTAATTACAATTATCGGTCTGCCCTTGCTAATTCTAGTAGCGCTATATAGAGGTGAGATTCATCTGCTTAATCACAAGAGGTTCGAATAAAAAATTTTGTTTCGTCTTACTATACTGTTTACTTTTACATTTCCTTACTGGTCTTGGAAGTTAAACGTTGCTTCTATCCAAGGTTTTTTTTTCTTTTTGTAACCTCAAATATCCTTATATATATTCCTTGTAAAGTGCCATTTCAGGATTTTCAAGTTTCAACAACTAACAGCTTTTATTCCTTTGTTCTAGGGCAAATTCACAATTTCATCCCACCCGTAGACAGATAGCTCTAAGTACATTGCCGAATTAAAATATCTTATGTGGATGCACATGACTTCCTTGTACGGCCTATTAAATTATACACATTTTTGCTGCACTTCATTTAAACTTATTTCCTCAAATTTTATGAGTGATATATTTCTCATTTAATCAGTTCAGTTCTCACTTCGATGCAAGGCAAAAGTACATAAAACCGCAGAAGATCTTCGTCAAAAATTGTAGAATACAGAAAAACCTAAAACACCGAATAGAGTTAAAACAGTTAAAAAACTATTTATACGATAAAAATTACACTTTCTACTGAAAAACAACAATGCGGCTGGAAAAAGGATTTTTTGGTGCATAAAAGTGAAAGTTTACTTTTGATGCCACTCGGCAGAAAGACATTGGGTTGGGGCACAAACGGATTTAATTCACTATTCTACTAAGAATTTCAAATGTAGGCAAATGGCGGTCTCATTAAACGTAGCCACTTTTAAGTTTTTGATAATTCTGAAACCACTCATGCAAATTAACTGAACGCATGAAAACGTTTATCGAAATAAAAAAAATTAATTACTTTTAAAGTAAAAAATGCACCCGGGTAAGAGAGTGGGAATATATAAACATTTTTGCATGTTTAGTGGTTAGATGTTATAGGAGTCCCATGTACAAAATTTCAATATTCTACGGCTACTCGTTTTGGAGTTAGATATCTATGTACGGACGTATACAAGTCATGAAAAAAATCTCTCTTAATCCATTTTATAATCCGTATGGAGACAAGTGTCCTTTTTTTCTGTCCGTACGTATAGATATCGAGGAAAAAACATCCTTCAAAAGGACACGAGAGCGGTTAAAACGGCTATTTGCTTTGGAATATGATCTCAAAATCATACGTGATTACAATACTTACCAATCACGTTCTTCACTCTTGTATTTATCGCTACTCGCCTCAACATTTTTCTAATGCTGGATTCGAGAAAAGCTTCTAAATTCTCCATAATATCTCTCAATGCTTCTGAGATAATTTTCATGAAGGTATTTCACAGTAATAACTTCGACAGAATTTTCTGTCAGACGTTTTGCTCCTGTTTCGCCTTTATTGCACTAATCTGAACTCAAACATGTGCAAAGGTTATTTATTCCGCAGCTTTTCCCCAGCTTTCCGAATTCTGTATAATATTTCATGTCATTTACGTAATACGAGAACTGAAACAAACTCGTTATGGATTGAATCTTCCATCCCGTCAGGTAAGA
Source organism: Stegodyphus mimosarum (assembly GCA_000611955.2). NCBI lineage: Eukaryota > Metazoa > Arthropoda > Arachnida > Araneae > Eresidae > Stegodyphus > Stegodyphus mimosarum. The sequence goes on along the minus strand of KK121266.1, from coordinate 562,329 downwards.
AATATCTTCTTAGTAGCTGCCGGATCTCAGCCGGAAGGAACCGGAAGTGTAAGCCAGCCGGTTAACAAGGACATTTTTGAAGTCTTTATTACCAGACATTAGAACAGCCTACCTTATTTTGCTGTCTCTTACTGCATGCCTATAAATAAGGGAAACACAGCATTTCTTGTATATTAGAAGCAGTATACGAAAAACAGGGAAGGTTTTTATTTTTATAAGGTGTTGGCAAGCTCTCGAAGAGTTTACTTGCATTATTGTGTCTCAATCTGATTTGTACTCTATATAAGTTCCATGCTTGCTGAGAATGTAAGCTGAGCTATATCCTTTCAACATGACATCTGCTAAGGAATCTGATGTCGGAGTAACATGCTAGTTTAAATATTTCTGACAAAATATTCATTTTTAAATTATGTCGTTCTTACGTTCCGGTTAAGGTTTTATGTCTTTAGTTAATCTGCATGCAGTAGTCTAGAATTATCAAAAACTTAGAGGCTTAATTGAAGCTAGGCCTAACGCGGCCGTCATTTTTTTTTTGTATTTTGAAACTGTTAGTAGAGTAGTGAATTAAGTCACCTGGTGCACCAACTTAATTGTCGTTTTGCTAAGTGGGATCACAAGTTAACTTTCAGTTTATAAGGTATTTCTCCGCTTTCTTAGCATGCTTTCCTTGGTGTAGTGGTTAGCACGTTCGACGCGCATTCGAGAGGTCCGAGGTTCGAATCTCGGCGAGAGCATTGCTCATTTTTCATGTCTCCTGCTTTCAAAAAATACCTAATAAATCTACAGTGAACCCCGAGCTAAAAAAATATGGTGGGTGATGATTCTCCACCACCAGGATTTGGTGACTGGGTCCACTAATCAACAGTCGTCGTTTAAAAGGGGGATATATAAGGTATTTCTTCCGCCTTCTTAGCATTGCTCATTTTTCATGATTCCCGCTTCGAAATAACACTAATGTCTCTACAAATTTTGTGCATCAAAATTTTGTCTTTGTGTACGTTGGCCGAATTGCTGGTTTTTGATGCAGAAATTCTAATTCTAGGCTTAAGAATTGATTTTTAACTGTACTAGATATTTTATCCCTCCTTTCTACGTGCCTTTTAGTGTAGTAGCATATTCCGTACATATTCGAGGGGTCCAGGTTCGAGTCCCAGCGAAGGCATTGTTTTTTTTTTCATGAACTCCTGCTTCCAAAAAAAAAAAAATAAAAAAAAAAAAAAAAAAAAACTCTAATAACTCTTTATTTAATTATATTTGGTGTTTTAGGGTTTTCTGTATTTTACAATTTTTGATGAAGTTGTTTGAGGTTTTATGTATATTTGCCTCATAGCGAAGTAAGAAATGAATTGGATGAATAAGAAATGTCTGGCTGTAACGAAAGTTTTCCGCGTAAAAACGTTCTTAATTAAGTTAGGGTAAAAAAAAAAAAAAAAAAAAAAAAAAAAAAAAAAAAACACGAAAGCAGTACCTTTAGTGCGGATAGTAATCACCACTCCAAATCTATGATTTTCTGCCAACGTTTTGGTAGATTTTCAAAGCCTTCGAACTAGAAACTTTGTGACCGCGAGTCCAAAAAATAGATCAACCTCATTTTGGACGTCCTGTGCAGAATGGAAGATAGCTCTAGCAAGATGTAGCTACAGGTGCGAAAAAAGGTAAAAGTCCGAAGGAGCGACGTCTTTATAATTAGCGCGGCAAAAGATTCCATTCGAGTACGTACAGAGTCCAACTGGTGAATGGAGACACAAGTGGTCTTGCATTACCTTGATGGAACATTACCTTTTCTGCACCGGAACTCGGTTTGACTTTTTCCCTAGATAGCAGCGTCAACGCGGAGTTTTTTTTTTCTTAAATTTATGAAATCTCATTATCTGGACGCACTGAGAAATTGGAAAATTACCCGAATATGTTTTACTTCTCTGTACAAAATAAAGGAAGTATTGTAATCGCGAAAAATTTCGGGTATCGTATTTCAGCGAAAATGCATTTTGACGAGTGTTTTTTGCGTTACATCTGTACGTACGGACAGAAAAAAAAGGGCGCTTTTCCCCAAAACAGATTGTGAAATTGATTTAAAAATGGATGCAGAAGAGACTTTTTTCCTAACAAATGTATGTATCTCTCATAACTCAAAAACGAGTAGCCTCAGAGCGTTGAAATTTTGTATATGAGACTGTTATAATACGTAGATGTACACCTCTCTTTGCTTGAAATCGGCCCCACCAAAAGTGTGTAATATCCACTCTATTAGCTGGCTCGATGAACTCAGTTTTTTTATTCTTCTGTGTTGGTAAATTGGGCATTTTTTGCTTTAAAAGTGGTTGAATTGTATTGTTCTTATGTTCCGGTTAAGGTTTTATGCGTTTAGGTAATCTGCATGGAATAATTATAGAATTATCAACAATTTATTTAAGTTCCACTGAGCCTAACAAATTCGCTATTTGTTTACATTTGAAGCTTAGTAGCATAGTGAATTAAGTCATTTTCTCGACCAACTTCAGTGTCCTTTTCCCGAGTGGAGCCAAATGCTTTGTGCACCGAGAAATCTGTCATTCTGCATAATTTTAATTAATTTAAACTGTCATTTTAATTGCAAATTTTTTTAACGGATTTTAACTCTATTCGGTGTTTTAGGTTTTTCTGTAGTTTACAATTTTTAATGAAGACGTTTTGAATTTTTATGTTCTTTTTCTTTGCCGCGAAGTGAAAACTTAATTTATTTACTAAATGAGAAATATATCTGTAATGAAATTCCAGGAAATAAGTTTAAATAAAATACAGCAAAAAGTGTGCATAATTTAATAAGCCGTACAAGGAAGTCATGTGGTTTCCACATCAGTTTTTTTTTTTTAATTTTAAAACCTAGCGCTAGAAAGTTAAAGGAAATGTAATACGTAAAAGTAATACGCGAGGAAATGTAGTGAGTTTTAGACTACGTATGTATCTTTTAAATATACTTCGTTGAAAATTTAAACGGAATGCTTTTATTGTTTATAAGTTCAATTCCTGAAAAGTGACAAAATTTCTTCACCACTTTATTCAAACTTTACAATGGGTTATTTTCATTTATTCGTACGACTAATGAGTAATATATCTAACAGCATTTGTATTGTAGTATTGTTTGTTATCTGTGCTCATATTCCAAATTGATTTTACTATTATGTATATTTCCGAAAATGAATTTACGTCTATTTTTACTACCATTTTAATGTCGTGACAGCGATACCTGTCTACTTCAAATGATTGTGGAATTGATTTTCAGATTCAAATGATTGTGCATTTGTAGAACAGAAATACTTTTCGAATGCACTTTTAAACGAAGAAACATTAAAGTAAGGAATACGTAATTTATTGCTTGGATTAAACTAAACTCTCCGCTATTTTAAGTCTAAACCGAAAAGACTAAAATTTGATACAAAGTAATTTCAAATTTTCAAAACTTGAATGTAAATGAAACGAATTTTCATTGACGTTTTTAGGCCTTTTAGGTCTTAAAATTTGTATTGGTAAACCTGTACTTTACAATAAACATAGCTACTGTTAATCTACACGATTTAACATATGTTTTAGTAAGAGGAACTTATCTGTTTTCATCTTCTACAATCAGGAAAATTCGGAAATCGACCCAATGTCGAAGTGTTCATATATGACAGTGATGCAGCATTCATACATCTGATGACTTCAGTCAAGCACGTATTTCTATTACAATCAATGTCAAAGGCTGAATACATCAAAATCGCTTAGACATTCACGAAACCAATCAGTATCCATTAATAATAAATATTTCAATAGAAGTGAATTGTGCAAATCAAACAGTGGAACCCTTAATTTTCTGAAAGAATTTATTGTAAATTTTATTGCTTCCTCCAAAATAATTAAATCGGTTTTCGATATATATATTGAGCTCTATATTTATAGTACGAAAAATAATCTATGCCGTTGTTCAAGGAACCGACAGGAAATCTAATACACCTTATTCATGTAAAGATTTGCAAGAATTATAATCGTATCGCCGTCATGTCTGACAAAGCATTGTTGTATTTTGTTAAAAGAAATGGAAATAATACATCTCTGGCAAATGTTTCATTTCTCTTCCTGTATAAGGAAAAGGAAATTAATTGATAAAGGTTTTTTGGATATATGAGTAGAAAAATCAAAAAATTATACTTTCCCTGATTTTCTGCTGTTTGAGTTCGTACTGCGTGACAAAAATCTGATGCGGACACCACATAACTTCCTCGCAAAGCCTTTTAAATTATACTGTACTTCTTGTTGCACAGCACTTCATTTATTTCCTCGAAATATTCTGATTTAATTAACCGATCCCTCCAGGCAAGTTCAAAATGATATAAAAATTGCAAATATTCGTCGGTAGAGAGTCAAACTTCTTACAACTTTTTTTTATAACAAGTATAAAAGTTTCCCAAATATAAATACAGGGAACGCGAGACCGCTTTAAACGTTAGATTTCGTTATTTGTTTGAAATGAATTTTCTTTTAAATTTGACATGGCCTGAGCATAACATATTATGAATATTATGTGAAGAGATATTAGGATTTTTGATGCTGAAGACGTGAAAAATGAGCAATGTCATCGCCGGGACTCGATCCTCGGATCTATCGAATACGCGCCGAGTGTGCTGCCCATTACACCACGAAGACATGATAAGATGGCGGGAGAAATACCTTATACATGAATAGTTTCGTCAATTAAAACACTTCTGTAATAAGTATATGACCAATAGCAATAACCTTCGAAAACAAAGGCCGGGTAAAGACTTTTAAACCGGGTGGGGTTATATATGTAAGAAAAATAAAAAGTATGTACAAGATAAGTTATAATTTAAATTAGCAATAGCCCTTTGATGCTTAATTGTAATTTCACGTATCGCTTCTGTATTCTAAAAACACTTATATTTTTCTGCTCTGCGTCATTTCGAGACTAATCCATGTCATATAACTCTTGTGTGATGTAATTGGAACTAAACCTCAAACAGACAATAATGACTTTAGAGCATTATCAATTATCCAATGAAATTACACTGAGAACGAAAATTAACTCAGTCTGAATTAAAGTTTCATTCTGAACGCAAGGCACTTGCTTTCTATCCCCCTTCGGCCTAGCTGGATTTTCTGCCTGCTCTTCTTTTCTTATTGCAAAGATATAAACAATGCGAATATTTTGAAATAGGCACAAGTAATGTGCCAAGTCTTTTGTGGTGGCAACATGTTACTGAAATAAAAATGAAGATAAAATTCGCTGAAACAACCTTGTATTTGGCGTACATTTACTAAACCTTGTATTTAGTAAATGTACGCCAAATACAAGGTTGTTTCGGCGAATTTGATTGTCACATTGGCGTGTTTCTCTTCTATTCTAAAAATGAAGATTTAATCTGCCTTGGCTGCCAGTTTCCTATTCATTATGGATTATCATTATACGTAATAAAAATTCTTGCTATTAATCACGGATTCAACATTCTGTGTTTCATGCCAGGAGTCCTCAACCCTTTTGTTCCTAAAAGCACATTATAGAATATCTGATGGATGGCGGCCATCATTTACTTTTTCAAGATGGTTTTATAGTTGGATTGAGTTTAATACATGCACATAAAAAAAGATTGGTCGCATTTCGCTTTGTGCTGGTAACCGTGTTGGCCGCAATTTCTATTTCATTAAAAATGATAACTTTAACATAGAATTTTATTGAAAACTAAAACATTTTTATTGTGATCATACAGCGGCGGGCACACGTGAAACGATCGGTAGGCGCCATGGTGCCAACGGGGGTTGGGAACCCCTGTTCTGTGTTACCTACGTACTACTCCGATAACACTGCTAAATGTTTTCATTACGAGTGTAGATAAAAAAAATTACAGGGTAATAAAAAATTTTTTATAAACAATAGACTTCCTATCATTCTTCTACATAATCACCAAATCTATTGAGGCATTTATCTGAGCGTAGGAGCAACTTATTTAACTCAGCTTGATAGAAATCACGTCTCTGCCCATTAAGTCAGTTGCCGGTAACTGCTTCACATCACTCTCTGAAGAGAGCCCTATTCCAGGTAAATGTTCCTTCAATTTCTGAAAAAAGAAATAATCACTGGCTGCAAAATCTGGACGTCATGTGTGTGTAGGGATTCCAGACTTCCCACTTAAACGTTTGCAGCAATTCTTGAGTTTGGCCAGCTGTATGTGACCGGGCATTTTCATGCCGGACGATAACACCATCATTCAACATGCCAGAGTACTTGCTTAGGATGACTTCGTAACTTTGTCAAAGTGGCACAATAACGATCGGCAATAACGGTATGGTCACGCTGCAGATACTCGCTCAGAATAACGAATCACGGGTCGTACCTCCAAGCGAGACAACTTTTCTAAACGTCTTACCATTTCAATCGCTCTGACCCGTCTGCGAACTTGCTCTACGTATCCGTACGACCGTTGCTACACAACTAGTCCCATCTGTCTACACTCTGGGAATAAAGCATTCCCTCCACAATAATAACTTTTTAAACGCTGAAGCCCAGTTCACCCCAACGCGATCACGCGTTAGGGCGGAAAGCGGGGACTAAGCAAGCTCAGAGGCGGCATATTCCGGACGCATATAAGTAAAATGTACACTTCTCGGACAACGGCTTGATTTTGGCCAATGGCAGTCCAGATAAGGTTCACCACTAACTCCGCCCAAATAAATGATGCCACATTATTGACGTATGTTTACATTCTTCTGTTCAGTGTGTTCTTTGAATGTGCTTTTACTTTTTTGGAATCAAAGTGTTTATATACATTTATATATCTGTATATAAGAATTTAACGTTTGTTTCGGAATATTAAGGATTACTCTGCTGGATCCATTATGAAATTAGATCCAGTCGAATGAAGTTACTGATAGCTGAAAGATGCATGCAAAGCGCCGTTTCCACATTATTGTGCACGTTGGTAATCAGAAACTTTTAAGTGATGAAGAGTTCAAACACCTAATGTGTAAAATGTACCTGTGGGAAGTAAATCACGTAAAATCATCTTTGCTTGGTTAAAAATGCTAATTTGTATCAGTAATTAATGCAGTAAATATTTTGAATCAAAATGCCACCAGTTGCCGTTACAATAAATTAACGTAGTTTTTGTCATGAAATACTTATTTTCATATATAGGAATCATATATCATTTCATATCTGTGAATATTTAAAGGATTGTTAACTGATACTACGATATGGTTTTTTTTATTCGATATGTGGTCTTAGAAATAAACTTCATTTTATTGTTAGAATGCAAAGAATGTAAAGATGAAAAAGTGTGTCCCGTGTAACGAACATATTGAAATGTAATTTAGCTGTGAAACTATTGTGTTACGTAGTTTAACTGTAACTCAAATTAAATTATGTAAACGCTATTTAACACGAACTAAATGTATTCAAGATATGTTATTAGCTATGGTATTTCAAGACTTATCGAATATGCATACCAATGAAGATTAAATCCCTATTGACTGACGCTGTAGTTCCGGTAAAGCATATATTATACTTGGAATTTTCATTGTTCAGTATGTATTCTTAGAAATGAAGTTCATTATATTGTTCAAATGTAAAGAAAAAATGCTGAATAAATACATGGTGTTTTTAAAGTCCCAGACCCATTTTGATGTTTAATAACTCATAAAATGATGAAGATATAAACAAATTTATGGCATTTATTGATGGAATAACTTATATATTTTCCTTTTCAGGTTTGAATATCTTTACTTTTGTAAATATCGTCTGCGCGTGTGGTTAACTTCAGATAATTTCATTTTCCAGTCTAAATATCTGTACTTTTCTAAATATCGTCTGCTTATTAATTGCATTTTTCTCTCTTTTGTTTTTGGCATATGGGATCGCATATGGGGATCTGAAAACCCCCATGAATACCGTGAGGCACAAAGGGATTCCCCAAAGGTTAATGTGCGGTGCGGGTCATTGGGCCTTTTTTTTAACAGAGAAGACGGTCTCATTAGTCGTATGCTTAGACATGTTGGAAAACTTCGTATTTTCACAACTAGAAGAGCTTCAGCCATATTTCTTTTTGCAACAAGATGGTGCACCACTTCATCGGGGTACCATCGTTCGTAGTAATTTGAATGACCATTTTACAGGAAGATGGATTGGGCGAGGAGGTCCAATACCTTGGCCACCCAGATCACCTGATATAACGCCGCTGGACTTTTTCCTTTGTGGATTTGTAAAGGACAACGTTTACAGGAGGAGAGTGTCGAACGTTGATGACTTAAAAGCCAGAATTACAACCGTAATAGTCTCTGTGGATGCCGACATACTTGCCGGTACCTGGCGTAAAATTGAATGTCGACTTGATATTCTCCGTGCGACGAAGGGGGCACACGTGGAAGTTCATTGACAAGGGTCATGAAACTTTTTGAGTCTATCTAACCATTTATGTTATTAATTTTAATCTATCTTTATTATTTTATGAGTTATTGAACATCAAAATGGGTCCGGGACTTTATAAACACCCTATTGCTTAGTATAATAGACCTATTGAAGACTAATTTAGCTATAAAACTGCAAATCGTAAATTATACAGACCTACTGAAATATAATTTAGCTACAAAAGTGCAAATGTTAAATGATGCTGAGCATTGTTTAGCGAGAACTGAATTTAGTAATATATGTTACCACTTATGATATTTCGAGACTATCGAAATCGGCTAACAATGAGCCATCATTACCTATTTTAAGGTATAAGACTGAAATTAATCCAATAAGTATACTTTAATATAATATTTCAGGAAAACTTATCTTCAGTGAATTGCTTGAATGTGTGTTTATAGTGCTTTGTATCTAATTAAATACAGTAAAACTTATATAAGCCAAAACTGAATTGATTAAAAAAAATTAACTTAAAGTAACATCTAAAATTTTACATTTTGACATATTAAAGATTGATTAATTGGAGTTCTACTTAAAATTAGACTCGATGAAATATGTCTTGAAGCGACATTATGTTTGAGAAAAATATTTAATATCGATTTTCTTAGATTAGTATGTACTTTTAACTGTGAAGTCAATGTATTTAAAAAATCTAATGACATGCAGATTATTATATTCCATTTATTTCCAAATTCATTAAAAGAAACTATTATGTACAATAAAGAACGATTATGAATTTACGAACAAATAATACGTTCACAATTTGGATTTAAAGTTCTCGTATTCCATTGAAACAAAACTAATCAAGAAAATACCCCACAAAACAATACTGATAATGGGCCCAATCGCAATTAACAGGGCTCCAATACAGTTATGGCATGGAATGCACACAGTATGCTTAACAAAATTCAGGATCTTCATCATTTTCTACTAATGTGCGATATTGACATCGCACGTATAACAGAGACGTTTGCGAGCCCGGGTAATAATATCAAAATCGCAAACTATAGAAGCTATCGCTGCGACAGATTGAGTCACAGAGGTGGGGTCTCAAAATTTTCATAAAGAACCCACTGCAATCCTGCCTTATAAAAGAGGATCGGAGAAAAGGATGAGTCTGTTACTGTATCTGTTCTGCTCCCCTTGTACATAGTAGTTTATTTTATAGCAATGTACAACCCACAAAAAAATATTCTACATGAAAAAATCTTTGCAAACTTACTTCCTAATAACAAACATATCATACTGGTTGACGATCTTAAAGCTAAGAATGCGGAATGGGGATGTCGGAGGACTCATCACGAGGGAAAAATTCTCTTAATTTATTAACAACTATCCCATTTATTTTTATCTACTTACCGAATACACGTGTATCCCAAACAAGTCCAGATAAGGAGATATTCTAGACATAATTCCTACGACCACTTCAATTCCAATGTATCTAGAAGTGAAAGCTGAGATGACCTCAGATCATTTGCCTACTATTGCTACTTTAGGTACGAATAAAAGTAGTGAAATTAAATGCAAGAAATGCACAAATTAGAACGCCTATAATGATTTCCTACTCAAAAACTCGCCGGATGTTTGAAAACTTGAAACTAACTATCACCTTAGAACAGGCATGGATCAACAGCAGTATGCAAAGATGAGGGAAGAGCAGAAACAATTGAGCAAGAAGTGAGATCGCTGGAATCAACTTAACCAAACCGCTCACCCCCTGGACTGAGAGGAAAGTGTCTGCTGATAATACCGACATTTTCGTATGTTTTATCTAATTTGACAAAATGATACCAAATATCACCGAGGTTCTTCTATTCGGCATGATCCACATTTTGTTCTGTAACATTCAAGAAATTCATTATATGAGAAAATTTATGTTTATAAATATATACTCATTCTAAAGAAGATTAAAGAGAAATTCACTATATTGATTACATGACGTTAGTAAAGTAAGTAAATAAATAAAAGTATAATTTATTATTTTACGTAACTATTAAAGTAATATTATATAAAAAAGGTAATACCTAATATATACAGATATTCTATGAGACAGTATTCAACCAATCGAAATTAAACTCAAAGGAACAGTTCCGAGGAAGCAAAAAGAGCAAATAATCAATACGTCACAGGAGCCAGATTTGAAAGAACGAATAATGAAGACTCCGTTCGAAAACAGATCCAAACTCCATTCATTTGCAAACAGGGGTGATCAGTTTCTCTGAGATGCTTCAATTTATTTAATGTTTTGTTTTATAAATACTAGATGGAACACAAGCAAGCCAAAAACAGACATATATACATACATAAGACACATAAAAATAAGTCAGAAACGATTCCAGTAAATAATAAAAGAAAGTCTACTAGTATTTACATTATGAGGAATCAAACTTTTTGAGAGCTTCCCAACAGCTCTCGAAGAACTGTTAAAGAACCGTCGTTCTGTTTCAGCCGGATCGCTCATCATTCGTTCAGTGTAGTGAATCGGCCTTTTGAATCGGTTCCGGAACGGATCGTCCATCTCTAGAAAGCATTGACATTTGTAAGCGTCTGTTTGGCATGGGGGCAGCTAAAATATTAGCGAGCAGAAAATCTGCTCAAGTGGACGAGTGGTAAGAGAAGAGAGATTAGAAGACCCTCGGATTCTAGGTGTCCTCCATCATAATTCGATCGAAACTGAACATTTGGTGCTATCTGACTACACCTGTCTGTCATATAGTGAAATTCTGATGTCCTGTCCAACTCTCTTAGTCCTGCTAGATGGTCATGTTACTACTTACACCACGAAAGCACGCAAGAATGCGATAGTTCTTTATAAAATAACCTATGGATTCTTTAATGAATTAACTATGTAAATTCATCTGTTAAAAACTTAAAACACTTTAGAAAATATTGGCATTTTCTTAACTCCGTCTCATCTCTTTCAGTAGAAAAAATCAACAAAAACAAGCCATTTTGCTTGAAATCGTTTTAGAAAGTGAAAATCGTTAAATAATCCATTTACTTTTCTATGGAATTCAAAACTGAATTTAGTTGCTTTTCCATTTCTCAACGTGCGTAAACTTTAAACAAGTAATAAGCACTGCACTTTGGCAGTGGAAAAATTGTTATATTTTATTAAAAATTTACACTTTAGTTTAAAGTTTGTTGCAAAGCTGTTAAAAACCCTTCAGTGTCAATACTTGTTGAAATATTTCTATCTTTATTTCTATGTAAATATGGAAAAGAGGAAATTCTATTTCATTTTGCCTCCGACGCAAATCGGATTTCCCGTATTTAATTTGCAAACTAAACACGGAAAACAGATCTGAAATAAATGGCTTAGAAAAGTTACATGGACATAAAAGCGACGAGAATAATCGTTAATCTTTTAAAAGGTGGAGTGATGTCAATACTGACTGTAGTTAGTTATTTTCGGTGCAAATTAATCTCAGAGTCCATTTATGACCACGCCCCTTTTTTTGGTCTTCAAATACCCTAGGGTGATTGGTGGAAAATACCTTTCTGAATTTTATACTGCTGAAGATTTAAAACTGCGCTAAAAGAAGATTAATTGAAATCTTTACACATCGAGAAAGACGAAAATTTATGCACTATACTACGTTTTCAGTTTCACTGGAATAATAAATTAGACTATCCCATTTTGTTGCTGTCCACAACTACTGTGCAGCTTTACAAATGAAAGGTTATGTTTATTAGTCATCGGAAAAACTTTCGATGTCAATTTTCCAACTACTAATTTTAATTTTCATTTTTTTCTGGGTATTCTGGAAATTTTTTAAATATTTCAAGCTTTCCCTTGATTAGTATTTTAAGTCGAATGAGAGTCATATGAGCAATTGCAGTTGCCCTGCTTAATTAAAAATAATCTGAAAGGTTTCAAATTTTAACGGTCGCTCCAAAGGGTTTGTCAAGCTTTTTTACTCACTCGGCCGAGCTCGTAATCTACCAGTCTGCTGCTACACTCATTCATACTAGAGCCTCTCTCTCTTTTTTTTTTTTTTTGTCTTTTTAGCTTTATTATTAAGCATTATTTTCTTTGCACTTACGTCACATATAATTCAACAGCAAAACTATAAAAATTTTAAAAAGCAAATAGTATACGTTTAGAATTTTCGATTCAGCGTTAAGTGTTGGCATACATTTTTCTTTTTCTTTTTCCAATCTTTTCTGAGTTCATCATATCAATATTCAATTTTTTCTTTAAGATAGCTTAACAATTTTTTTGTCTTTTTATTATTAACGTTTTGTGTGTTTACTTGATTTTTTAAATTTCCCGTTCTTCGCACTTACACCGCATAAAATTCGATTCAACAGCAAGATCACAAACTATTTAAAAACAGCATATCTTTAGAAGCGATAGACAGTTCGCGAGCGTGCTAGAGATAACAGTTTTTTTTCGTACAGTGTTGCCACTGCTCGCTTTGAAATCGTTGAGTTTGTTAATTAATAATTCCTTGAAATTTTTCAAAACATGAAATAGATAATAAAACAAATTCGAAATTGAGAATTCGTCCAGGTGCTCATGTTAGGGTTTGCCTTAATTGGCCAAACAGTGAAATTGTCTTTAAATAGATAGTCAGAGTATAAGGTATTTCTCCCGCCTTCTTACCATGTCTTCGTGGTGTAGTGGTCAGCACGCTCGGCGCGTATTCGTGACTTCGAGTCCCGACGACAGCATTGCTCATTTTTCATGATTCCCGCTTCGAAGTAACACTAATGTCTCTACAAAAAGAGAAGTTGTTGCAGAAGATAAAAAAATTGAAACCCTAGTTTGTAATACTGTGTACCAAACAAGAGATTTGACCTTGCCTGCTTGGAAGGGGTGTATTCATTTCACTGTAGAACGCATCTAAGGTTATACATGAGTGAACGTGAATTATATTATTATAGGGCATGTGCTGTTAGACCAGATGTACCTAAAGTAAAATACTGGGCTCCTCCGGCAACGCGTGATGCAGGCATGGCTAAGTCTCTTCTCTTGGCAGACAGACTATACTTTAAATTTGGTTCTTTCGAGGTCATAGAAACCTTCCCTCATTTACTATCGTGACTCATCTCACGATCCCCACACAAAGAGGATTAGGGGATTTCAGCAAATTAGAGGATTTGACCTTTTGTCCGCAACAGTTTGTAGCATTCATTATTTTAATTAACCAAATTATTTTTAGTTTGAACTTTCCTATCGAATTCTCAAAGTTTCAGTTGCTGCCCGAATTTAGCGCGAGTGAGATATTTATGCAAATCGCATATATCTGTTAGCAGTTTAAAAGGCAAGAGTTAACGAGGGGAAAGACAGAGCCTTGGATTTATCGCCGTAAGGCTGTGCGCGCCAAGATTTCCTCTGTCTACTGAAAGTTCGCCTTTATAGGCATTTGAAATTACTAGTGTTTGCTAGTGAAATTCGCATTGTTGCATTTCACTAAGAGTAAGCTTCCCTCGCCGTCCTACGTAGAATTAAGTTAGGGAATTGAATTTGTTAACACACTTTATTTTAATATTATTTTAGTTCAGCCCAAGTAGTGGCTTACTCTCAATTTGAAGAGTTGTAAATATTTGAATTAAAGGGTCACTTTTAAACCCTCCTTCTGACTTTGTAGTTTTTCAACACTAAAGGACATAGCCTAGATCTGCTCACTGTCCTCCACATAAGGTTTCACAGTTTATGCTCACGAAAAGAGTCAAGAGATTGAAGGAGAAACCTTACACTGGCGCCCGAACAACTAAAAGGATGGAAGGAAGTTGGAATATGCCTACTACATCCCAGAATACAGCTGCAATGCCTGATGGATTTGGATTCATAGTGGAAACCATCAGAGCAGCCATGAAGCCGGCAGTAGTTTTTGATGCCAGAGGACCTGTGAACACATTCCTGGAAAAGTTAGAAGCGCATTTTTTGCTGTATCCAGTTCCGGAACATCAGAAGGTCATATTAGCGACAGGAGCATTGAGGGGCCAAGCAGCGACCTGGTATAAGTGCATCGGAAAATGTCTGCTGGGAGAACCAGGAACGCCGACTTACACGTACGAGAATTTTAAACTAGCAATTTTGAGAGCGTTTCCTGTGGTTAAAGACCGTGCGAAACTCGAAGCTGAATTGTTTAGCAAGTATCAACAGCGGGTGGATGAACTATCGGAATTTATTTTGAGAAAAATACAAGTCTTTAAATTATTGTATGGCACGAGGCCGGACCCGGAGATTATCCAGATAATCCTGCCCAGATTGTTACCATCTATACAAGATTTCATGGAGCTAAGAAATCCCGTGACGCTGGACAAGCTGTTTGAACTCGCCGTACAATTCGAGAGCCGGCGAGCGGCCGAAAATCAACGGAGACAATCGTATGAACAGCGGCTGCAGGGGAACCAGAATGCCGAAGGAAGAAACAGACGATGGCCGAGAACTACTGGTACCAGTCAAAATGCGAGCGGTCAACCGCGCCAAGTACAGCGCCAACAAAATAATTCCAACTACGGAAGAAAATCATTCTCCCCAGGCAGAAGCCAGCAACAGAAGAAAACACCCGCAAAGCATTTAAACTACTAAGGAATATTGCGGGGAAGGGGGTGCAATGTTCCGAGGAGAAGAAAAATCCCTCTGAAGTACAGCTAAATACGGTCATGGTGAGAAACATTGAATTACCGAGACTGCAGTTACTAATTAACAACGTACCCGCTACAGCTCTGTTGGATACCGGCGCTCAAGGAAGCTGTTTGGCAGAAGAATTTTTTAAGAAGCACTTTCGTAGATATCGTCTGCATAGCGTGGAAGGAATGAAGGTGGTAGCAGCCCAAGGAAAAACGTGTCAATGCATGGGAAAAATCGAGCTGTACATCAAAATCGGCGAAGAACAAAAAAAAATTATGTTTCTTGTAGTGAAGAACCTCCAAGCATCGGTTATTTTAGGAACAGATTTCTTTGCAGCTGTGGATGCGAAAATCGATTTTGAAAACTCCACCTTGCAAGTAACCATGGACCCAGTTAAAAAGAAATCAACACCTCCCCCTGAAGTGGATTTAAGCCATCTAACGCCCGAAGAACAGGACAAGTTTCGGGAATTGGTAAGTAATTTCGCTGATTTATTTGATGATATTCCAGGATTCACCCAGATCGTAGCACACGAAATTAAATTAACTACGGATGAACCTATACGTCAGCGTCCTTACAAGTACGACAAAGTTAAGGAGGAAATAATAAAATACCATATTGATGAAATGTTAAGAAACAAAATAATAACTCCTATTTCTAGTGCATATGCGAGTCCGGTGGTTTTATGTAAGAAAAATAATGATTTGCCGTTAACTGATCCATTAAGGTACAGGTTCGCTATTGACTACAGAAAGCTTAATAGTATAACAAAATTTCCAACTTACCCACTTCCGGTAATTGATGAAATTCTAAGAAGTATTAAATCAACAAAATACATAACCACGCTAGATTTGACATCCGGATATTTTCAGATAAGCATAAAGCCGGAAGATGTTCACAAAACAGCATTCATAACAAAATACGGTACATATGGCTTTTTGCGTATGCCTTTTGGATTGTCGGGAGCCCCGGCCACGTTTCAGAGGTGCATGGACAAAATTTTAAGGCCGGTAATAGGAAAAAGTACATTTATTTATCTTGACGATATAATTGTTACTTCAGAGTCGCTGGAAGAACATATTAAAGACCTTCGAGAAGTCTTTACTCTTTTGAAAGATGCAGGACTTAAAGTGAACATTAAGAAATGTAAATTCGCGGCAAAAGAACTCAAATATTTAGGGTACAAAATTTCTCAAAGGGGGATCGAAACAGATAAATCTAAAGTTATAGCAGTGAAAAATTACCCAATTCCGAATACAGCCAAAAAGTTAGCGACTTTCTTGGGTATGTGCTCATATTATAGAATTTTTATTAAAAATTTCGCAGAAATTGCTGAACCATTGTTAAAGTTGAGAAGGAAAAGAGTTCGTTTTGCGTGGTCTTCAGAAGCAAACGCCGCGTTTGAGAAGTTAAAAGAATCTTTAATTAATGCACCGGTTCTAAAGTTCCCAGAGAAAGACAAGGGTCTAGAAATTTATGCAGACGCATCAGATTACGCAATCGGAGCCGTGTTAACACAAAATAGAAAAGCGATTGCCTTTTTTAGTCGTACATTGAATGATACGCAAAGAAATTATTCGGCAACGGAGCGTGAAACTTTAGCAGTGCTCGCAGCTGTTCAAAAATTTTGTGTATATTTTGGGAGTTCTCCCGTAACAGTATATTCAGATCATGCGGCAGTTACCAGATTATTTTCAGGAAAGAATCTTTCGCCACGCTTAATTCGGTGGACCCTAAAGTTGCAAGAATTTAATCTCATTATCAAACACACACCGGGAAAAGACAATGTAGTGGCCGACGCATTATCTAGAATAAAGTTAGACGAGAACGGCGAGAAAGTAAAAATAGCGATGCTTCAGGCAAAGGTCATTGACTCTCGAGAGACTGTAATAGAAGAAATTGCTAGGGATCCCGAATTCGGAAATATTTATAATTATTTAAAAGACCCAGATAACTTCCAGCATATAGACATTAATGCAATACGAAGCAGAGCACAGAACTATGAAATCATTGATGGTCTCTTATTTTATACTAAAGTTACGAATCAAAATAGTGAATACAGACCAGTCATCCCGGCCAAATTAATTTTAAGTATCTTGCAAGAGCTCCACGATTCGCCTGTCTCGGGCCATTTTGGAATTAGAAAAACAATACAACGCGTACGCGAGGCGGTATATTTTCCGCAATTACAAAAGATAGTTAAAAATTACTGCCAGACTTGTCACACGTGTCAGATAAATAATGACGTAAATTTCCGCCCGGCCGGGTTATTAACTAGTATTGAGTCTAGGTTCCCCAATGAAATAATTGGTATTGACCTCTTAGGCCCCTACCCCAGGAGTCATGTAAATAAGGCACGATTTTTATTAGTCATTGTGGATCATTTCAGTAAATGGGTTGAGTTGATACCACTTAAGCGGGCTTCAGCAAAAGTCGTTGCAGATTCGTTTTTGAACAAATATATTTTAAGATATGGATGTCCAGCGAGGGTGATTAGCGATAATGGTCCCCAGTTTGTAAGCAGTACATTTAAAATGATGTGTGACAAGTTGGGCATTAAGCATATGAAAATGGTACCCTACCGCCCACAATCAAATATAGCGGAACGGGTAAATAAGAATATTGTAAAATTGATTAGAAATTATGTGCAAAAGCACCATTCTAACTGGGATGACTGCGTCGAAGAATTTGCATTCGCCCTCAGAACGGCTAAGCACGAGACAACGAAGAAATCCCCCGCCGAATTGTTTTTGGGCAGGAAGATAATGACCCCCTTAGATAAATTATTTTATGTGAAAGATAGAGCGCCGGAATTTCAAATGGGTGAAATAGAAAAAATGTTGAAGGAGGCAGAAAAGTGCTCCCGGGAAGCGCAAAAGAAACAAAAGATTTACTACGATTCAAAAAGAAGAACCGTAGAATATAAAGTGGGGGAGGAGGTGTTGAAACAAGCCCACGCACTTTCATGCGCAGCAAAAGATAAGGTCGCAAAATTTTGCCCAAGATGGCATGGTCCTTTTGAAATTACAAGAATAGTTGAATGCCGTGCATATTTAAAGAATGAGAAGGGCGAAGAGACTGTGGCAAATTTCGATCAAATTAAACATTATTATCGAAGAGCTAATAATAATATTTTGAAAGACATGTTGCAGGGTCCAGCCTCACAGAATTTTTCTAAGATTCAAGAGCCCCAACCAGGTCCCTCAAAAACAAGAGAACCCAGTTTGAAAAGGAGGTTACCAGAAGAGAGGAAGCCGCAGCCAAAGAAAAGACCACCCCAAAAAGAAAAAAGGACAAACGCTAAGCAACAGTCTCAGCAACCAAAGCGTCTAAGGAAGGAACGTCCAAATGAAAACACTATGAAAGCTCCACCACTACGGAGGGAACAGAACGGCGAGAAGCGAGCCGCCGAAGGTGCCAACCCACAACGAAGGAGCCTACGAGTGCAGGAGAAGGAACGAGCCAGTCTGGAGAGGGAGCAAAGACTTCAGCACAAACGGAAAGCGCCACCCACCATTCGTCCCAACAAGGTGTTTCTGGAGGAAAGAAGATCGACAAAACGAAAGGCGGCCCCAGAGTTTCAATCTAGGAGTAACAAGCAAAGAATAGCCCAAGCCACAGTATATCCAACCTTTCAGGAATGGACAAAAAAACGCCTAAAAGACTGGCAGAAAGATAAGTAGATTCTTTATTTTCTTTTAAAATTCACACAGTTATGTTTCTGATTTAAGTGCAAGTTGCAGATTTAAAAGGGAAGTTACCCGAGTCAAAAGCCGGTTGCCGAAAGCGTAAAGGACACGCTTGAAGGAACAACTTAATTATGCAGCGGAAGAAATTCGAGAGTTCAGTTGAAAAACTGTGAGACTTCGTGAAATGTTCTTTGTAATCCAGAACATGGGATTCATCGATTTTAGTCAAAAGACTCTCTGTAAATAGGAAATTGAATTGTGTTAATTAAAAGCAACTAGTACGTAAGTTGTATAGCAAAACTGTTGTATTATATTTTTCTATGTATAAATAATGAATGCATTTAATGTAAAACTGTTTTCTATGTAATGCATGATTTGTTGTAAGCCTTAAGCACTGGTTTTGTTTATATCGAATATTTTGGAAAAGCGTAAAGGATACGCAAGTTAAAATTAAAATGTAATGTAAAAGCGTAAAGCGCGCTAAATTAGAAAGTGAATATATAAGTGTTATTTAACGCAATGAGCATTTAAAGAAAATTTGAATTGAAGATTGAAAGAATGAATTATATGTATGAAATGCAATTGAAATGTTTGAATGTTGTACGTAGTGTTCTCTGGTTTCACACAAAAGTTTAAAGTTCATTTCATGTTAGAACCTCAGGGCATTTCAGATTTGTTTTAGGGGAGGTCTGAGGTCTTGAAAGTCGAAGAATTAACCCCAATAGAATTGAAGTCAGGTGGTAGTTGTGAACACTTGACAAAGTAAAACTGCGTGTTTTTCACAAACACCACATTTGGCCAGAGAACAAGGGGGAAGTTTTAAAAATGAATGAGTGTAAAATGAATGCGTTTGGCGAAAAGCGCTAATAGAAAATAAAAAACGCGAATACCTAAAGCGCGAATAAAAGGTCATTACGGAAAGCATCAGAGGAAGGGAATGTTGTACTTTTCAGGTGAAATGTACTTATAACATGAAATTAAAATTTATTTCCTTCCAGATTGGAAGGAACCAGATAGAATCCAGCCAAATTCCTGATGGATCTTTTTGATGTGAAGACGGAAAAAGATATTCTATGTTAAAATATCTAAGACACAAACAGAGATTTAAACTAAATTTAAAACTTACAATTGTAAAGGATGGCGAATAGGAAGGAAAATTTAGATTTAGAATTTAGCATCTTCACTAAAAGCCGATTTTAGGCTACTTAGTTTCAGACTACTAAATTCTGGGAGCAACTTTGTAGCATTCATTATTTTAATTAACCAAATTATTTTTAGTTTGAACTTTCCTATCGAATTCTCAAAGTTTCAGTTGCTGCCCGAATTTAGCGCGAGTGAGATATTTATGCAAATCGCATATATCTGTTAGCAGTTTAAAAGGCAAGAGTTAACGAGGGGAAAGACAGAGCCTTGGATTTATCGCCGTAAGGCTGTGCGCGCAAAGATTTCCTCTGTCTACTGAAAGTTCGCCTTCATAGGCAATTTGCAATTACCAGTGTTTGCTAGTGAAATTCGCATAATTGCATTTCACTAAGAGTTTAAGCTTCCGTCGCCGTCCTACTTAGAATTAAGTTAGGGAATTGAATTTGTTAACACACCTTATTTTCATATTATTTTAGTTCAGCCCAAGTAGTGGCTTACTCTCAATTGGAAGAGTTGTAAATATTTGAATTAAAGGGTCACTTTTAAACCCTCCTTCTGACTTTGTAGTTTCTGCAACACTAAAGGACATAGCCTAGATTCGCTCACTGTCCTCCACATAAGGTTTCACAGTTTATGCTTACGAAGAAAATCAAGAGATTGAAGGAAGAACCTTATAAGTTGTTACCATGGTTAAAAGTTACGGCTGGATGAGAAAAGCTCTTGAAGTACTTATTCTAAAGTAGCAAACTGAAGTCAAAGTTTCAAAATGAAATCGTCTATAATGAAACTGCTATATCGGGAAATATATGTAGTGCAAGCATAGCATTTCTATACGCTTGAGAAACACAAAAAACTAATCTGACATTTTTGGCGGGGTATTGCGTTTATTGTTGTGGAGGGAAACAAAAAATGGAATATGGTGATATGTATAAAAATTCGGAATTAAGAAGTAATATTCGGAAATGTCTCTTTGATATATTCACCATTTCTGCACGATGTTAGTGAGCTTGGTAGTTCTACTTGTTTGTGTGAAATCTTGAAATTAATTTTTAACTTTCTTCTACCGATCCCATTTTCATGAAAGTTTTCATACGTACTTATATATGACTGCATCACGGTATTCACAGAGACTTTGGTCAAAAATCGTCATAAATGTATTTATTTAGTGCTGAAGTTTGTTTAATTATCGGATACATAAAATAATAATATTCCAAATGTAGATTTTTAGAGTCTTTTAAAATGCTTAGGCTACGCGAGAAATCACGGATGTCCTCTTTGGGATTGGAATACCGAACGTTCCTATGCTAACAGGACGTTCTTCCAGTTACACCACGAAGGCACGCGGTAAGGAGGGAAAAAATAATAAATACTCTTAGCTCTACGATAGCTCACGCGATAAGGAGGGGAAAAATAATACTCTTAAGTTTCTTAAAATTTTTAATATAATTTCCTAATTTTGATGATTTTCAAAAAATTTTTTTATACATTATGCAGCTGCTAATAATGAATTTCAAATTCAAATTTTGTTTCGAGCGTACAGACTCGTAATAGACTGAATGTACGCAGACAGCTTGATAAAATTAATTTTGTCAAAAGAAACATTTCACAGATCTTGAACTTTCCACAAAAATACTCGTACAGCTCTTCACAGTATCACAGAGTACAATGAGTAATTACACTTCAAACTATTAAGAACGTTAGACACAAAGCAATTGAAAGTGCATCTAAAAGGCGAAGCTAACACTGAGATATCGCAGTACTTCGTAGTAGAATTTGAACTAATAATTGAGAGCAGATGCTCTTTCCGGTGTTATACAGTTTTCACCCAGCCGCTGAGAAATCTCTAGTACTTCTCAAATTACTGGAAGGCATATGAAGGCCGGATATGGTTACAGCTCCATATGGAACCAATTACAGTTATTTAATCGTAATACACATTACGGTGTTTCAGGGACCGGCCAAAATGTCTCCAGTTATCTCCAAGTTTGGCCACTTTGGCGATTTGACATCAAACACATTGGCTGCTCAAACCGTCGCCAGCTTGGCTTTATCTTGCCAAGCTGGCTAGGTCCTAATGACGTAATTGGCGACGATAACGATGGCGACGGTTTGGGAGTAATTGGCGATGGTAAATGGCCAGACAACCATTTATTGAGTTAAATACGTAGACCCTGTATTTTTACTTTTCCGGCAAAACATGGCCTCTTGAGATTTTCAAGTTACATTACACACATACACACACACACATACACACACGCACACACAAAAAAAACATGCACTGCAATTTCGCATATATTTTCCCTAAAATTTTTGAGATATGTACAATCTTCGTAAAACTATTTAATTTGTCATTGCTTACGACCCCGGATTTTATATCATAAGGAGATCGCATTTCGAAATTAAAGCATAAATTTATTAAATGATTCTGCTAGATAAGAAAGGATAACCTCTTTAGTCTCACAGGTAGTGGTTTTCTTTCTTTATTACTTTTTATATTCAGTTACATTGAATACTATAACCCTTTTCATACATTCATAACTGTAATCGTTTTTATTTGTAATGTTTCACGTTGATGACTATTGTCTAAAATCAATGCAAAATCATCTTTAAAAATAATTTTTAGTTTTGTAATATAATCTGGTTCATCCTTGACTAAAAATAAGATGACGAGACTCTTAAAGACGGCTAATTTTGTATAAGTATTGTCAAAGAGAATTTCATGTTCATTAAATGAAATCATTCTTATAATTCAATTAATGTAACATAAAAGAATTAAACATTAAAAGAATTTCAAGTAATAAAAATATGTATTTATAATGTCCTTTAATTATTTCTTGAAATTCTTTTAATGTCCTTACTCACTTTATTTGTTTAGCCCCGTGTGACCAAACATGTACTGGTAGCTAAATATTATTATTATTAACATTATTATTATTATTTACATTTTCGTGTAACGCTATGAATTAAAAGATTTTTTTCGAAGCTATTTTAGTTTTTGAAATATATTTGATTTTGAGCATTTCTTTATTTCTAGCCGAATTTATTCGTGCTATGAGCTCATTCAAGAATCAAATCCGTAACAAAGAAGCCCTGTCAAAAAATTTGTTTCATAATGTTGAAAAAAAAAACGGCTTTGAAATTATCTTTTAAATCACTATATTGCGTTATATAACCATCCTATCACATATCTCGTGTCGTAACAAAGGATTTATATCTGCGTGATCAGCAAAGGGAAGTGAAGAATATTTTCAAAGGTTGGAAGTGATTCCGTGGTATTTGTGATGGACATTTTACGTTTATTTCATTCATTGAAACAAGAAAAACCTCTTTTGATGTCCATGCAAACATGCAATCTCTTTTGTAATCGCAGCGTGAGAAAGTAAAATGCTGTTTATTCCATTCCTATCAGATGCAATGATAAAGAATTCGCTGAAAGATTCTGACGCGAAATGCTAAACTTATCACCTCTGAAGAATATTATTTTAATTTGAGTACACGAAGAGATAAAAGAAAGATTTTACACGAAGCGTTTAATCTAATAATTTTATTCGAATACCCTCTTTTCGGTCAAAATAAAATAGGCTTTGACGGATAATTTTCGAAAAATATCGTATTGAGGAGCAATATTAACTAGAATGGATTTTCTAATAAATATGGTTAAAATATATCTGTTATATATGTTTTAAATCTTGTTTTAAGTCTTGATGAGCTCATTTCTGCGTTTATTATGATTCATGTTTCAACTATGAGTGCGCAGTTGTTCGAATCGTATATGTGCAGATTTATACACATTGCTATGTATGCGTCGATATACTGAGGCCGTTCACACATTTTTTAGACAATTTGCATTGTATTTAAAGAGCATTTAAAGTGGCTTCGTTGACGGCTGTCTGGCAATCTCTCCTATTAAACGTATCCTTCGAGACAAAAACCAACTTTCTTCGATAATTCGTCTGGCAGAAATAACGACACAAATATTGCCCATTCTGCACGTTCCTTCCCGTATATCTTACTTCACGTGCGTCGGAGTGTGCGCATTTCACATCATTCGCATAACTCAGTGACGTGCATCTACTCTAAAATTTGCATAAATTTCTGATCCCTCCTTCCTGGTGTTGCATTTTTAATGTCGAGCATTGTATGTATATATCCACTCCTTACCCGGCTTAAAAGTCCTTACTGTATCTTTATTTTCCCAATCATTGGTCGTAGTCATGTACTTCCAATTACAGACGTATTTTAAATGATGAAAATATTCACGTTTTTGCAATGTTGAGAAATAGCAAAATCTAACTTTTAATGTGGTCTACCAGTTCCCATAATCAGTGTGAAATATTCGATACGATGTCTTTTGATCTTTCTTTACATTTTGTATTTGGCCTTGTGAACCTGACCTTACTTTCAACCCCTCATTCACCTCCCCTTCGTTGGCATGCCTATCTGTTGTATTTTCAGTCTTTCAGTGCAAAATCTGGTCTTTATAGCGATTAATAAGAAAAAACTCACTAGCTTAGCTCCAACAACTTTTAATGTATTGCTCAGTATCCAAAGATTCTCACACTATCTTGCAGGAATTGAACAACATCATGTCGCTGTCTCAATAAGTTTGTTACAAGCTGCTACACTTACTAACAGTTCAGTTCAGCTTCAAATCTCCCTAATTTCGTTCCAATGATTTCTGTCTTATGTACAAGATATAGGAGTTTTTATTCTAACAGTACAATTTAGCAATAATAGTTACTGAAACCTACGTTTAAAGGCTTACCACTCACGAGTATTGTCAAATACATAACGTCATTTTACTCAGGTAGATGCTTGTTTCGACTTCAAGTTCCGGAAACGAAGATCCTGTGCTTGTTCCCCAAGCTTTGTGCTATTAAGTCTATTAAACTGGCCATGATCTTTTAAAGTTCTACAAATGCCAAGTTTTCAAAGTGCTATAGTCCCTTGTAAGACATGGAATCATTTTAAACGAGGAAGATCCTTGTTTCTTCTGGGACTTAAGCTGTTCTTTCTTTATTCCTTGTCACAAACGTTTTGCGTTGATAGAAATGGGACTGATATATATATATATTTTCTGAAACACCCTGCATATTATATATATATATATCAGCAAATCTGTTACAAACTTTCAGGTGTGACAGAGTACACCTCGATGGAAAATCACACAGCATTGCATGATCGGAAACGCTTTTTTGGCGCGGCAGCGATGACCCAAATCACAAGGAAGGATGCGTACAGTGTGGCAAATCATATTTATTATTTTTCGCAGAAATGCATTGAGAAAGAATACAGACAATATCTGTATCAGTCTTCATTTATATAAGGAATGAAGTAGTATTTCACGAAGTATGACTTGTTGGTTTGTCTTAATGAAGTTCTATTCTTCGAAAGTCATTGGAATAAGGAAATGGGATTTTTTCTGTAAACATTGGACGTAAATTTTCTCTTGATAATACGTTGAGTTGATTTTAATATATTTTCAATTTTTCTTATTTTTAATTTTTCATAGTAAGAGAATCCTCCAACAATCATAAACCTCTTACTGAAACTTTCTTGGCATTAACGGAACAAGGTCTGTACGTTTTTTTCCCTTCTTTTTCCATAACAAAAAGATATTTTTTGCAGTCATTTAGGTAAATCCATGGTTCATCAAGGGTCACATTGTATTTCCATTTATCTTCTAAATAGTTTTAATACGTGCTTCTACAAATCTTTAAGCGTTGAGCCACATTCCTTGGCAAAAACTGGTGATATTATGTTTTTTTAGCTTAAGTTGTAAATTTTAAATTATTATTTTATTTATAGCTGCTGTAGATTATTTTATTTATAGCTGCTGTAGATGCATTTAAAGACTTTACAACTGATTTGTGCATACGCGGATCTTCTCTTGTCACCAACGATTAAACTTTAGAAACATAAGGAACAGCATATTCTTTATTCGAATTCCAAAATTGTGTATATCCTCTGTGCTTTATGTATGTTCCAAGAAGTATTATGCTTGAGGAAACATATTCCTGAGCATTATATATCATTCTTACTCTCGTATCCCTACCTCCCAGCTTTCTATCGCTAGGCTTTGAAAGTTTAAAAAATATTCGCATTATTTTCCCCCTCCTCTATTGTACATAGTTTTTCCCTCTGAGAGCTAGTTTATTGGAAAATTGTAGTCCCTTGAGTACTTTTATTTTAATTCCTGTATTCAGTTTGTGGTATGTCGTACATTTAGCACAGTTAAGGCGTTTAAGTAAACTATTCTCTATTTAGCACAGTTTTTTAAAAGAATCATAAGTTAGAATAACTATGAGATCTTTATTTAGCAAGTTATAGTATTTGCTTAAACGAAACAAAAATCAAAGTTCTAGCAAACATTTAAATTGAAGTGATTAAAAAGAACTTATAAGAGATTCGTTTGCAATTTTTAAATATATTCAGCTTTATCAATTAGGCAACAATGTCCGGAGTATATTCAAAAAAGAACATAACAAGGCTGAAAAAGAATGAAACTTAAGTACAACGTTAGCACAAAAATCCATTTTTAAGACTTCTGAATTTAAAACATAGGTAGAATCTCTCTCGCCAATAAATATCGTTCAGCACTCGTTTGTTTTTTGACGTTATGGAGTTTCATTATGCAAACGTGACAATACTTTATTCTAACAGTTTGTATTTGCATTTTTATATTAGGATTTCATCGTTTTACTTCCTCTTCCATTTATTATTTGAAATGTACTTTGTTCATATTTTTGGTTAAGCTACACAGAAATGATAGTTTTTCTCTTAAGAAAAATCTTAAGAAACTTTCCTAACATGTGATTTTACCTTACCTCTATTACTTAAGTTCCAGATCATCGTAGCTCCGTCTACTACTGAAGCGTTTGATGTTTTGTAATCTGTGTCTTTTCTTCGCTTCCCTTCTCCTCCGTTCGTCCGATGTATCTCTTGGGAAACGCGGTCAAGTCTCATTCCTGTGGGACGTTCTTGGGACTTTAGAAGGTAGATGAGACGGACATGTGGTGGAGAGTGCGACTTGTCACACTCAATTTCCATCAAATATCTGACTGACATTGTACTGTTAATATTGTGGGGTGTTACTTACTTAATTCCAATGTTCAATCTCAGAATCCCACAAATACTAACAAGCGAATAATTGCTTAAGTGTGGAATAAACATGTAAGACTTAAGAAGGGTTACTTACCCTTTATTTCTCAGAATATTTACAATGAGTTCCTAACTCAGAACTTACACAAAGCCTCCACTTGGGCTTGCACTTAAATAATTATGAAATTAAACTACAGTAAGCTTAACTAAAACTATCTGAAAGATATAGGCGAAGCTAGCTGAATTCTAAGTAGTTGACCCTTAAATATTAATTAAATCGGCGAAGCCAAGGAAGGGCCTAAAGTATGGCCGAGCGTAGTATCCTAAGAGAGAATGTAGCGAAAAGGCAAACGCGCGCTAGTCAAGAAAATCAAACTCTCTCTGTAGAAGTAGGTGAAGCATCGACTTTAATAGTACTCTTCCTCATTTGCATTAACTGCGTTTCTGAAATTACCTTCTGGCAGGAAATTGTAAGCTGAAGTTAGAATGAATAGGACAGGGGCATAACTTAAAATAACTGTTAATAAACTTAGGATAAGCCCTACATTCTACCAGAATTCAACTACTCGAAGAATAAGGTTTCAAAACGACCTTGTTTAAGAGCATAAATTCTACAAAATTCTTTTTCATCAAAGTTTTAAACTTGTACCAGTAGTGCCTTCTTGAATTCATCATTAAAACCTTTCCTGTTTAGGGCGAACTTTACACAATTTAAAGCTATACTAAAACTAAGAATTTTACATTCACATTTTACAAATTGACTTCGACAAACATCTGCTTCTCTGTTTACACTGTCTTGGCCCTTTCACAAATTATCTGGAAGGAAACTATGTGAGTCAAATTTTTGTACAAGCCATTTTATTTTGCAACCATAATCCTATTATTGAAATTATTTTGTTTTGCCTTTAGTCACTTTCATTCTCACCAAATTTTAAATCTTCTTCCCCCCATGCTCTTCAGAAATTATTCTGAGTGAACTGAGCATTTTATTGTTGTATTTCCGCGAAGATATACTACCAACTATCCAACAGCTACGATTTGTTAGAAACTTGGTTCGTATCAATTCTTGAAATTTTTCTTTTTCTCTTTCTTCTAGGTGACTTAGATTCACCTCCGGGACTGCGGTTTTTTCTCCTTGAATTTTCTCCATCTTGACCTGTAAGGTAGAATCTTTAAAATTAATATTCGCGCTAGCTGCGCGTAAGAAATCAACCCAAAATATGACTGCGGTTAATAAATTCTTTACTGCAAGGAAGTTGATTTTCTGAACTTCATTTTTTATTTGAACTTGCAGCCTCACTTTTCCGAAGCAGACACACTGTTTGGCTTGGCCAGCAATCACCCGTTGTGCCGTTGTCTTAAACAGTCTATAACGACGAAAGTGCTTTTTTAAAAATTCCTGCGACAGGAAGATGAACTGAGCCCCGATATCCAGTAAGGTCATAGAGACGTCGTTTAGTAGTATTTGGATTTCGGGAAAGTCAAACAGAATACGACTACTGTATTCTGTTTGATTTCTGAGGGATTTACCTTCTCACACGGTGACTTCACCCTCCTTCTGGTCACCATGACTAGTTTAAATTTTTCTTCTCAACCCCTTGGTCCAACTGCTTTTTATTTCTCCACGCTTTGGTCTCACAAGCGTTTTTCTTAACCGGCTTTGCTACGTTCTTTTCTTACAGATAGGAATTCTGCTGACCTTGAGGTTTCGTTTGGGCGTGAAACCTTGTATACTGCCAAAAATTGATCGCACGCGCGTTTTTGACCGTTAGCCTACTCTGAAATTTGACAGGTAGTTCGAATACGCTTTCCAGCGTCTGTGGATTTCTAAGTTCAAGAAAGCCTGAATTGATGGAAGCAACCGCGTCAAATTTATTTCGATGATTTCAGATTCGGGCCTTTTCCCATATAATAATTTGAAAATATGGATCTTTCTCAAGATGAAATCTGTTAATTCGTCGAAGTTTTTTGATATTTATTAAATAATTCTGATTCCAGTCTTGCGCGGTCTCTTACAACTGCGAATGCTTTCAATAGCGAACTTTTTAAATTTTCCCTCATGTGCGTTTCAGATCTTGGATCCCCCAACAAAATCTTGCCAATATTCTTATAGAATCTGACGGCTTGACCTTTTAAGTTCCATGTAGCGACGATAATTCTTTGCGGCTAGTTCACAGGATATAACGTGAATTTAGATCCAGCTGCTCCAGGATGGTCATTACGGATCCTCTTCCATCAGAAGTTGCTGTTGGCTTCATCGCCGTTCTCATAGTTTCCACTATAAATTCGAATCCCTCCATGGGGTTTGGTCGTGCCCGAGGGAACTGAAAGGTGGGGGGGGGTCAGCGAGAAATCTTCAGTACCTAGCGGCATGGCTCGTTAAGAAAAATTTCGGGCGTCAAATGTGGGGTTTTACTTATTTAATTCCAATGTTCAATCTAACAAGCGAATAATCGCTTAAGTGTGTGAATATACATGTAAGACTTAAGAAGGGTTAACACATTTTATTTCTCAGAATATTTACAATCAGTTTCTAAATCGGAATTTACACAAAGCCTCCATTTGGGCTTGAACTTACATAATTATGAAATTAAACTAAACTAAGCTTAACTAAAGCTATCTGAAAGATATAGACGAACTATCAGAATTCTAAGTAGTTGGCCCTAAATATTAATTAAATCGGCGAAGCCAAGCGAGGGCCTAAAGGATGGCCGAGCGTAGTATCCTAAGAGAGAACGGAGCCAAAAGCCAAACGCGCGCTAGTCAGGAAAATCAGACTGTCTTTGTAGAAGTAGGTGAAGCATCGACTTTTTTCCTCATTTGCATTCACTGCTGTTCTGGAATTATCTTCTGGTAGGAAGTTGTGAGCTGAAGTTACAATGAATAGGAAAGAGGCATAACTTAAAATAACTGGTTATAAACTTAGGATAAACCTTACAATATCACTTTGTAATCTCACTGGAATGTAAGTTTGCTTTAGAGAAATGATATTATGATAGTTAACAGTAGCTTATCCACGACTGCTTTTCATTTGTTATGTTCTTACTGTAACCGCGTTTTTCTGAAATTAAGTTAGGGACATCATATTCTCCTCTCGATTTTCTGACAGTAAAATTAGTTCCAAAAAGCTGAGCAATACATGGGAAATACGGTGTGCGTTTTCGTGAGTTTCCTGTGAAGGGAAGAATACAAGCTAACTGCTCACGAAGACGTTAGACGTTCCTCCCCTTAGACAGACAGCCATCGTATACGTAACAACAGTAGATCAGACGCAAACAAGAGTAGATCTCCTTAAGAAATCCTTAAATTACACAATTTCGTATTGTAGTTATTTCTGTTTTAACCTACCTTTTAGGCAGACCTTGCATGCTTCACCAAAAAGTTAATTCTGTTTTAACCTAAAACTGTGTTCGTAGTTCCAAATATTGTAAAAAACGCAGTCTAGAAAAATAGCTTGATTAAATATATATTAGCGCATTGTTAATTTTCGTGCAATGTCGCTTCTCGATGACTTTTATACTATAGAGGGAAATAGAACTATTTTAACAGGGTTCTAGATATCCACAAATTTAAATGTTCCCATCATCAGCATCTGAGACGTAATGATTATTTATTTTTATTTCAAATGCTGAGTAGATAGATAGTATAATCAGCTAAAATCATTATGCTTGTGAGAGGAAAACAATAAAAATAAAAGTAAACTCTTTAGCTAAACACAAAAGTGTGTTGAAATTTATATGACTTTAGATTCCATCTAAGAGGGGAAAAGCACTTGGTTTTTTTTGGTCCCGTTTTAAATTATTCTCTATAATTTTATGAGGTATATACTCCCTTCTTTTCGCATGCCTTCGTGTTGTAATTGGAAGCATATTCGACGCGTATTCGAGTCCGGGCGAGGGCATTGCGCATTTTTCACAACTCCTGCTTAAAAATAATGATTTTATAGGTCTTCGTAGTTTTTCTATGTAGCTCTGAATATTATATGCATAAGAAGAAGATTTTCTATCACAAAGTACATCTAAACTTATCTTTGAGTTGATGATGAAATATTTCTGAAGAGGTTTAGGGGTTTATTTTCCAGCTTTGCAAAACTGTCTTCATTTCGTGACAAAATCGGGAGGCGTAAAGCGTCGCATACATATTTTGATTCCATTTTGCTGCCATTTCAGAGCGGGAAGAATGCGTAATTTATGTGAGGGTGTTGTTCGAAATGCTTGCGAGGCAGGAAATAGATTAAGAATATTTAATTGAGTTTAACTTTTACTGATTTTTCGTAGCCAGTTCGTAATTAATATGTGTTCTTAGCAATTACCAACACCGCCACAAATTCCTTTAATTGGTAAATTGTTACTTACATCTACTATTGCTTAATTAACGCAAAACTGGAAACGAAAAGCCTCAGTTACGATAATCTTTCAAACTATTCAGTTCTGTTATTCAATTAATTCAAGAGAGAACGCGTCTCGCATTTTTAAAACGCCTTCTCTGCGGCGAAAAATCGATGGCGCTCTAATATTGGAGTACGTTTTTCGTATAAATAAATGTATGACTTTGAGGCTAGCAAAATGTTTTGCTGTCAAGAAGAAATGCATGACTCATATAGAGGGCTTTTAGCATAGGAATCCCTTTCTTTTTGTTTTACTAAGAGGTCTTAATCAGATTCGATTCCAGTTGAAGCGGTAATTAGTATCGGTGTAAGATCGATACTCGGATTTCTAGTCTGCAAGTTCCTCTCATTTCAATAATAAATAAGCCATAAAAATTTTCCAAATAATAAGACATGAATATCAAGTAATCTTTCCTTAGAATGCATAATTTTTATATTCACATTAGGATTATGAAGATAATGATACATATTCATTTCAGTATTTTCTTTTAATTTAATTATTTCAGTTTTACGACCGAGAAGATAATCCACTCATGATTTGGGATTTTATTACATCATTTACATGCCAATGGAGGTAAATTTTCGTGAATAAAAATTGCACCAATATTAATAAAATTAACAGTAGGACATTCCGTTAATTCGAAAAAGGATTCGAAATTTGAATCTTTTCACATTTTTCCTCGTTAAATCTTTCGAATTCTAACCTTAAACAATTTTGGGTAAACGAGTTTTAACTCTGAATTTTGGGTAAAAAAGTTTTAACGACGTCCAACAGAAGCTTTTGTTAAAAAATAATGTAGTTGTAACCGTTTCAGTGGTAACTGAGTTATTAAAATCATCTGGAAAGGTACCATTTCAGCCTTTCCCACTTCAGGCTTTCTAGAAAAAATATTGCCACTTTGCTTAGTAGCTTCTTTCTCCTTCTCTGGAAGGTAGTCCGGTGAGAACGTCAGCAGATCGCACTACTTCAGCCTTCCTTTGCTCTTTTCACTATAATCGGTGGAAAGATATTCGGAAGATCAAGCGGTTAAAAAGAAAAAAAAAGAACCTGGTTGATAACACGTGATTTACAACGTGTTATTACTTCATAAAAAATTACGTTTATTGTATTAAGTGTAAACGATAGTGATACTGATGTTACATTTCTATAATATCTAAACACGAAGGGCAGAGCATTACTGTGACATCACTTCTTATATACTTCCCTGTCAAGTCCCATCGCGTTTTTCGCTTTAGACTAAACCCTCAATGGATAAGCTAAAACAAAAACTCTTCTTTCCTACCACATTAAAGTGAGAAGCTGAAATGGGTTGTTTTGGTTTGGTGTATTTGATTATGAGAAAGCCCTCGATAGCTATCTCCTAGGGGAATGGAGGCCTACGTGGAGGACTTTCTAAAGGAAACTGGCTCGGATACATGTTACACATTACGAAAACGTCCATGCAGCCGATCCGTTCGCGGGATTCGAACCTCGGACCGAATTACCAGTGTTTAACGATTTTACCGCTTTGCCGCTGGTGGGCGCAGGAGGCTGAAATGGGACAATTTTCAAGAAAACCTCATGTGGGAAATCCTGAAGTGGGACATAACCAATTACCTTGTAGTAACCTGAATGCCGTGATATTCTGTGGATAATTTAACGTTTCGTGCTAATTGTTTTTGTAAAGCAATGTTTCCCCACTTTTATGCACATATATTTAAAAACGTATTTTAAATAATATATATATATGTATATATATTATTTAAAATACGTTTTGTTAGATTATATCGCAAAAACTACCGCAAAATTTGAGAGATTTATATGTAGTTCATTTAGGAAATTTAATTTGTATCGTTTTAAACACTTATTATTTAAAATATTTATTACATGAAGTATAATTATTTTTTATTGAAATATTTGTATCTTTTACATGCATGTAAATTTTTAATAAATACAGATGTATTTTTAAATTTTTGGTTTTTAATTTAGTTTTTTATTAAATGAGGATTTCAGATATTGCTTGAATGCAAAATTTTTTAAATTATATAAAAGTTCTTTACATTTTTTTCCTTTTTTATTATTCTCAGTTAGGATTCGAAATAATTTCGAAGTCATCCCATCTGTAATAAAATTTCTTTTAAATGTCAGCTGCAGTTTTTAAGGATGTGTACAATAAACCAAATTATGGATTTTAAATTAAAATTTAACACAATTCTTTTTGTATTAAAAAACTAAATTCATAAATACTTTTAATTGCAGAAATTATTGGCAGATGATTAACTGATTAAGTGATAATAACCATTTTAAGGAAATATTTGTTCTTTCGATCGTGTTCAAAATAATACATTAACTGTCTTCTCCATCAACCGGTTAGACAATCGTTTATTAACTATTTGTCGAAAATAGCCGAACCCATTGATCATTTAGCCCTTTTCTTTCTTTTGAAGTCATAAAAAAATACCTATTTGTCTTTAAACTTTTTCTACATTTTAATTTTTGATTACGATTACGTTTACTTCTTATACATTCATGAATTTTGTGCACAATTATAAGGTATTTTCTCTTTCTTTTCCAAATGCCTTTGTGGTTTAATATGAATAATTGGTTTAATATGTTAATTTGTGGTTTAATATACTCGACACGTTGGAGTCTTGGCAAGGGCACTGCACATTTTTCACGTCTTGACCTTCAAATAACACAATGACTCTGCAGTGGCAGCGAAACTAAAAGGTGGAGAGGGACGATAATGCGTTTCCATCATGATTTGACGATTGAATTCCCTCATCCCCAGTTACCCTTTAAAAGGGGAAATATGTAAGGTATTTTCTCCCTCCTTTCTACATGCTTTCCTAGTGTAACCGGAAGCACACTCGATGCGTATTTGGGAGGTCCGGAGTTTGAACCCCGGTTAAGGGATTGCCCATATTTCGCGTGTCCAACATCCAAAACCCTAATTACTCTACACAAGGTCCACAAAAGTCTTTACTCAACTGTTATTTTCCCAACTGTAGGTCGTAGACTTATAATTCCCGCTACAAAAATATTTTAAATGACTCAAATATTCATGTTTGGGCATTTTCACATCTAAAACAATTTCTAAACATTACGAAATGTAAATATTTATACTTTTCCTCGGTTCCTTGGAAAATTTTGCAC
>KK121266.1:478540-509258 GCA_000611955.2 Stegodyphus mimosarum | reverse complement strand
AAAACCTCTCGAGAGGGCTTTTGGCTCGCAGCACATTTAGAGTGGCCCCTGCCTAACAGACACTATACATTTACAAACATCCATGCCTTCTCAGGGATTCCAACCCGCGCCCTTCGGTGAGGCAGTCAGAACCACTAACCACTATACAGGTCGGGCGGCATATAATGACTCTAGGTACCGTTATTTTTTCATAATGCGAGAAACATGCACACATTGATGCAAATTCTTCATTATGTAATTTCTTTAAATATAATACATGGTTAATATTTGGTGGCAACAATTTGAAAAATGGTACGCTGTTTACAATGACTCAACGCAAAATGCCTTTTCGAGACTAATATCGCATTTGGGACTAACATCCCTTTTGGGCTAA
Source organism: Stegodyphus mimosarum (assembly GCA_000611955.2). Taxonomy (NCBI): domain Eukaryota; kingdom Metazoa; phylum Arthropoda; class Arachnida; order Araneae; family Eresidae; genus Stegodyphus; species Stegodyphus mimosarum. The sequence goes on along the minus strand of KK121266.1, from coordinate 508,885 downwards.
TATGTAAAATCAATACCTTGTTTAAAATACATTGCGTATTTTTCCTCACTTGCGTAACCTTGTGTAAACAACATCCATGCGTTGCCTTTATCGCTTGAAAAAAGTTATAAATTAGAAAAAAATATGTATTAATTTTCGTCACGGTTTTATTAGTGAATGGCTGATATACGAAATAGCTACAAAGTTTTTTTACTCCTTTATATGTTTTGTGTCATTTTGCGATTTAATACCACATTTTTTACATCCCAAAGCATGGGAAAGATTTTTTTATACATGAAGAAACGAAATTCTTTTTTATATTCTCATGCTCAATTTACATTCTGGACTTTTTTCCGCGGCTTATCTGCGGAACGAAGAAAAGAAAGAAGTCGGTTTGAATGCCATGTTTTCGGTTGTATTTGGTTTTCGATAAACAAACGGAATTGTTAACATTCCTTGCGTTTATTTCTTTATTCTTCTTGAGCAAAATGTATCCTTTTCTACAGATAAATATTGACAGAAGCATAGTGTATTGGCTTTTCAATCAGCTTATATATGTATGAGAAGAAAGCAAATTTTATCTGCTATTTATTCCAAGGAAGTGCACAATTGTTGACGCAACACCAAAACTACAAATCTGAAAAAGCATTATTTTGGAATTCCACACAATAATTTGCAAATACTAATCTCATAAAACAAGTATGTTTTTATTTTAACATAACACTAAACTTCAAAAATAATAAGGAATACGCGCGCAAAAGAAAACAGGAGTAAACGCAAATTTTTGCTTTAGGCATGGCATACTGCCGAGGATGTACTTACATGAATGCACATTTAAAGTAACGCAAAATATTGAAAAATAATAAAGAACACACCAGCAAACGAAAACAGCAATATACGCATATTTGTCCTTTAGGCACACTGCCTAGTTAGTTAGTGTTTTTAAGAATGATTTTTTAACATAACTCGATGATAAATAATAAAGAATACGCATGCATATGAAAATAAAACTATTATGCTCAGATTCCTGCTTTAAGTATGGCATACTGTTCAAGATGTATTTTTATAAAAGAACTATTACAGTAATGCAAAACATTGAAACGTAATAAAGAGCATGCACGCAATGAAACGCAGATTCGTCCTTTAGGCATTCTGCCAGATGGATGAATTTTTATGAATGATTTTTTAACATGATACAAAACGTTGAAAAATAGTAAAAAGTACGCAAGCAAACGAAAATAGCAGTATACGCAGATTTTTTAGCTTTAGGCATATCATACTACCGAAGATGTATTTATTAGTTTAGTTTCGTAAAAATATTTAATGTTTTTAATTAGCTATATCATGAACTAATCGTATTTTAATTTAAATCAATTTGATTAAAAAATAAAACGATATTTAGAACTATGTTTATTGGTTTAAAATCGTTTAGTTTGTTAATCAATAACATGCATATTAAATTTCAGAGTTTGTTGTTTAAAGCTGAAAGAGAAGAATCTTATACTTTGCCGAATGGCAACACACTGACGCAGAGAAGATAAAAATGGTTTATTTCGAGCAGTGGAAAATCACGTAGTTCATTTATCAGGGTTCATTTATAAGAAATTCGTGTTATACAAAAGTCATTCACGAAATATGAAACAAATAAAAAAATTTCGAATTTAAAATTCGGGCTTTGAAGTGCATATATTCGCGTCATTCAGGTAATCTAAAATGATTACACAAAAAAGAAAAATGAATATTATTTTAAGAGTTCGTCTAATGCAATTTCACAAGTCCGGATAGCAGTTAATAATTATTAAAGAAATGAAACAGTTTATTGGTTTTAAATCAGTTTGTTTGTTAATTAGTAACACACATTAAATTTGAAAGAAAAATTTAAATAGTTTACACTTTGCCGAACGGTAGCACACTGACGCGTGGAAGATATTATATAAATTATTTTATTTTGGGCAGCGGCGACATGTTTCTTTTAAATCGATGAGTCTGTTGATTTAATTTGAAAAAATGTCTGAAGCTAAGCCGAATGGCAACACATTGCTTTTAAATCGCCGAGTTTGTTAATCAGAAATTCATTTAATTCCCTCAGAATTTGAAATAAATTTTAAAAAAAGAAAAATTTCTAATACAAAATTAGGTCTTCAAGGGGCACATGAAAGATCGGAGGATTACGAATGTTCAAAATCTTGGTGGCCCTAGGCTCCACCGTTTTTCCATAATGCGACAAGCATACGTATAGACATATAGTATATATATATATATAGAGAGAGAGAGAGAGAGAGAGAGAGACAGACAGATTCTTCATTATTAAATATTAGAGATTATTCTGATTCGTTAAAAAGCCATACGAAGATTTTAAGGTCGCATTTCGAATTCTGTTGACTTGATTTCAATAAAGCGAAAATTCCGAAGCTTTATATACAAATAACGCCTCTGCCATTACGGTTAGAGTCGCCGTAGCATTGATCTCATGAAACAAACCGGCAGCAGAAGCTTTGAGATAATTTGCATATCTTACATTACAAATCTGTGATATATGTATAATATCGCTTAGTAATTGGCAGACCTAGACATTCGGGTTATACAGAAGTGGCTCCTGTATATATTTTTGCTATTCCAAACTTCAACACAAAGGCGATGAGACAGAAGCTTGGATAATACTTCGATGCATATGGAAAATTTTGCACAAGCATCGAATTTATCGTATATGATCAAATATCTTCGAATATGACAAAATTCATCTCTGATATTTGTATTAAAACGGTGAACTCAGTAGTTAGTTTATATCCGAAGGCGTATGCCTGGTAAATGTTTGAAAGATACAAAAAAAAAAAAAAAAGATATCCGTTAGCAGAAAGAAAGGACAATGTCATACAAAGTCAAGACAGCTTTTATGTTGGTAATACTCCTTCGCCTTGGTTTTAATTTTCGAAAAATAGAAAATCATGACTTCCCAAAGACAACAGAAATGAAGCATTATTAGCCCAAAAGGGACGTTAGTTTCCAAATGGGACTAGTCTCGAAACGGCGAAGACATTTAAGAAACGGCGAAATCGGAATTTCTAAAGATATTCCGGTTTTAAATACTTTGGGATTTTGCAGTTGGATCGAATTTTATGGCGTAACCTCCAAGAACGTCATATTTAGTAAATAAATAACACATAAAACGTTAATAATAATAAAAAATTGTAAAGCCATCTTAGTAAGAAAACTGGACATTCATACGATTAGCTGAGAACAGACTGAAAAAAAGGAAAAAAATGCATGCCAAAACCTACGAAGAAAATGACGCTTAATAATAAAGCTAGGGAAAAAATAGATTATTGGGCGTGAGTATAATAGCAGAGTGGTAGACTGCAAGCTCAGCGAGAGCGTAAAAAAATTTAGCAAAACCCTTTTGGGCGACCGGTAAAATCTACCTTTAAGATTTTTATTTATTGTCTTTTTATTTTTAGTTTCTGTTCAGTTTTATTTTATTTATTTATTAAATTTTTTAATCGAAAGAATTGTTCTAGTGAATTTCTGCTTTCAGCAATATGTTATGTTATGTTTCTCAGGCATCAAGGAGTTTTGCAATTATGTTTTACAATTTTGGGTATTGGCTGATGCTATACATCTTTTAACTTTTACATGTCATGCTATCGAAATGTATCTGAGCTCTCTTTGAACGCTAAGTGGATTATTTATTTTTGAATGTTTATGTTTGCTTTTTACTTTTTTTTTCTCTAAACGTTAAATGACATAACTAAGAAAATATCAGTACAAAGTAGTACACTGTAGTAGTAAAAATTACACTGTAGTTCGAAATAGAAAAATCGCTGTGTTTTGTTTTCCCTCTCCTTCTTGTATATGTTATCTTAAACTAGATTTTACTTCTAATGCAAGGAAAAAAATAGCGTACAGAGACCTAGAATTAGAAAGTTTCAATTTGCATAATGAAAGATGTTAATAATTGCATTTTCTAGTAATGATATAAAATATCACTATCAAAATGGCATTAAAATATAGATAAATTTACATTTTTACACTACAGAACACTAATTTTTATGTGATTAGTTGAAAGATCTCAGCCTCTTAAGCCGACTAAAACTTCCGATTTTTATTTCATAGCGGATGGGAAACTTTTACCGTAAACATAATACTGTTTGGAGCTTTAATGAGATAAAACGAAGGGCAGTAATTGTTTTATTTCACTATTATTCAGAGTATTTGAAGCCACAATCCTCAATCACAATCATTATTCACTTGTTTTATTCTCCAGTCAGTTCCATCCTTTCTGTTATTAAATAATGAATAGTTTCTATGTATGTATGCATGTATGTATGTATGTAATGTCTAATTTCCTCGTACTGTGGAAAACCGGTGCACCTTTTTTTTAACGCGTTTAGTGAATTTCTGACTCCTTTTTTTGGGGGGGAGGGTTATGCTTTGTATAAATTTAATAATAGTTCGATTAACAAAGTCAGAGATTTAAAAATAATGTGTTGATGCTTAGGAAAGCATAAAATATATGTCTTTCAAATTTAATCAATAAGCTTCACACTTTAAAAGAAACGTGTTATCATTCGCTAAAGCTCAAGATTTTTGTCTTTCGAATTTAGTCAACAAACGGAAATTAAAAATAAATGTGTTGCCTCTGCTCAAAATATATTATTTTTAACTTTCGCGCTCCAGTGTGTCGTCGTCAGGCAAAATGTAAGGCAAAATGCTAAATTTTCTTTAATATTTCATTTGTCAGTTACTGATGAAGAAACTTTGCGATTTAAAAGCAATAGACAGAGTTCTTCATCGCTATTATTATTAATTCATAGTTTTAATTTGGGTTGGTTTGTTTGGTTATTGCAAAGTACTCGAGGGCTATCTGCTTAAAGGGATGCATTCTTGGAGGACGTTTTAAGCAAAACTGGCTCATATACTTGTTACAAATGAGGAAAAGCACGAAACGCAATGTAGCCAGCCTCTTTTCTGGGATTCCAAACACGAACTGAACAACCAGTATTCAGCGTCTTTACCTCTCGGCCGCTGGTATGCCTTATTAATTACTAGTGACTCATTCATTTCCCTATATGTATATTTTCTTCTTTTTTTAACTTCCGTATACCGAGTAAAGGAAGTAAGGTAATTGCAAAAAATTTCGGATATCGTATTTCAACAGAAATATCCATTTTGACCGTTCTCGAACCCATTTGAACTATTTTTTGTGACTTCTGTACGTACGCTGAGAATAACGGACTAATATTTCCAAAACGCATTTTAAAATGTATTTAAAATGGATTCAAAAGGGATTCGAAGGGGATAAATTTAAAAATATAATTTTGGACAAATCATGAAATCTAACTTTTACTGCGATCTCTCGATTCCTGTACATATATTCTGGAAATTTTATACTCGTTATGAAAAAATAAAATTATAAGAAGTTTGACTCCCGTAGGACAAAAACTGACAGGGATATTTAATTTCAAAATTTGCAATTATTGATGTCATTTTCAAGCCTCGAGGAATCGGTTGATTAAGTTCGAATAATTCGAGGAAATAAGTTTAGATGAAGTGCAGCAAAAAAAATATTTTTAAGCACATCTAATTTATCTCCGTGCTTATGCGTCAAGCTTAAGTCAAGTATGCGATAAGCTAATTTGACATCCAGTTTCGGATATATAAAAGTTGAAGAATGAAAGATGAACAACAGCTTAGTTTACGAAAGCATATACCTCGAATAATTTCATGATTTATGAATTTTGTATGATTAATTGAGAGAAAGTTGGCCAACGTCTAAATATCTCGTTTGTCATTTCATTATGAGGTTTCGTTAGAGAAACGGACCGCAGCATATTACTCAGTATTACTAAGGGAACGCATTTACATAATTAACGTCAATGAGGCATCTAAATTCTCATTTATTACTCATCTTCAAATTACTACAAAAGAGCTATCCAAACATACGCTGTAATTTGAAATGTTCAGGAAATACAGGTGAAAGCTGTTTGGCATCCAAAATGTTGCTAAAGCGAAACTCTTTTTACTTCCTTGTACGAAGTAAAGGAACGCATTTTCAATTTTTGCAATTATTGTTTCAAATAGGTTTTAAGTTTTTAGCTGTTTAAAGCTCAGATTTAACATTTTTATTCATAGAAATCTATAAGTACAATTTTTCGTTTTTCTTCATATTAAAAGTTTAGTTTAACATAATAGGGGACTCCCAATTTTTTATTTGTTTAAATGGCTATTAGTTTTGCTCTTTATTTATTTTCATTTGAATTTCGGATTAACATGTAATGGTTTGAGACCAATTAGTTTTTTTTTAAATTTCAGTTGGCATAATGTAAAGTTTTAGGGTTTTTTAATTGTCATTTTGGCACTATGGAATATCTTATTCTTTTTTCCAAATGTTTCGAAAATGTGTAAGGAAAATTCTGGGACACTTGAGATTCGAGTTTATATGAATTTTAAAGTTTTTAATAAAATTTGATGAAAACTTTTACGGTTTTTGATCTCAAATGGACCGGGAGAACGAAACATATTAATCGACTTTTATGAAGCTTTAATTCATTTTCCCCTGATAAGTTCTGAATTAGAGTTTCAATAAAAGAAGGTTAATTTTTATTTGTATAATTTTGCATATTTTCCTTTTTGCATTTTTATTTTTCGAGGTTGTTCTACTATGAATTCTCTTTTTAGTTGGATTAGTCTTGATATTGCGTTAAACCTCTTATTGTTATATTATAGAGGTTGTTATTATTATATTATAGAGGAATTGCCTTGCTTTTATTCCAATTTACTAATTAATTTAGATGCTTTAAGTTTATTCTACTTCAATCCTGCAGCTGTAGCGCAGGACGGGTTTAAAAAAAATTTTATTCGAATTTTTAGCTTTTATATATATATATATATATGTATGTATATCTTGCCATTCTGTTACCCGGCTCTGTGAGTCCTGTTCCTTACATGCTGGTACATTTCAATTTTTTGCTTTAAAATTGATTGAATTTTGTTGTTATGTTCCGGTTAAAGTTCTATGCCTTTAGGTAATCTGCATGCAGTTGTAAAATTATTAACAGTTTAAAAGTTTAAGTTCCGCGAAGCCTAGCGAGATCGCCATTTGCTTACATTTGAAACTCTTAGTAGAATAGTGAATTAAGATGTTTGTCTTGTTTTTGCGTAGGAACTCAAATTTTAATTGTAAAAACTTTTTTTAACTATGTTTAACTGTCAAATTCGCTGAAACAACCTTGTATTTGGCGTACATTTACTAAAAACAATCAATTTCGAGGGCAGCTACAGGTCCCTCCTCATCAGGAGAACAAAATATCTAGAAAGGGAAAGAAACCTCAGGAACGGCTTTTTATACTCTCGGGTAGAACCACACGCGAGGAGGCAACGCCATTTATTGGCAAAAATAATCATCAAGAATTATGTTAATAGAATTTTAATTTTCCACAAATTCAATTTTCAGGTCAGTTTCTCCCCTATCAATAAAATTCACGGTTCGATTCTAAAAGATTCTGTTTGTGATTTTAATTCTTGGGGACTTTATGGTATATCGTGTCAGTGTGGCTTGAGATATATTGGCCAAACAAAAAGAGCGTTAAAGTTTCGTATCAAGGAACATGAATCTTATGTCCGAAAGGGCGAAATTAACAAGTCTTCAATAGCGTATCATAGTTGGAAATTTAATCATAATTTTGATTTTGGATCTGCAAAAATTATCCAAAAAGCTTCTTCCGTTGGTGAATTGGATTTTCTTGAGGCTTTTCATATTCACAAGGATTTAGCAAGTTTAGTGAACGATGTTAAGTCTACTCCAGTTCTTCCTAGCGCTTTTAAAATTCTATTAACATAATTCTTGATGATTATTTTTGCCGATAGATGGCGCTGCCTCCTCGCGCGTGGTTCTACCCGAGAGTAAAAAAGCCGTTACTGAGGTTTCTTTCCCTTTCTAGATACTTTATTCTCCTGATGAGGAGGGACCTGTAGCTGCCCTCGAAATCGATTGAGAGTTTTTAGTAAATGTACGCCAAGTACAAGGTTGTTTCAGCGAATTTGTTTGTCACATTGGCGTGTTTCTCTTCTATTGTAATGTTTAACAGTATTTGGTGTTTTAGAGCTTTCTGCATTTTAAAGTTTGTAATGAAGATTGAATTTTTATGTATTTTCGAGTGAGAACTGAATTGATCGAATGCGAAATATATTTCTAATGAAATTCGAGGACAAAATAAGGACCAAATTAAATCTAATGCACAAAATAAGGACCAAATTAAATCTTCAATATCCTGTTCTAAAATATGATACCCCTCCCGAAGCTCTTCGCATCGTCGCTTTGGAGACTTTAAACAACAAGTACCCTGAACCTGACTGGCTAAGAGTTCATACTGACGACTCCGTTTTCTAATGAACAGCCTAATACTGGCGCGGGAATCTTTTGTGACTTATTCACTTTTTATTTCCCTATTGAAAGTTTCCGAACAGCCTTCGATGGAGAGGTTTCGGTTACAAGCATAGCTCTGAAACAGCTAGTTATTCGTTTTGATAAATTCCAAAAATGCCGTCATTCACTCCGACTTCATAGTTGCTATCTAGTGCATTAGCTTAACTCCCGACTCTTCCTCCTGGGATGTTTTGGATTGTCAACTATCCATACAAAAATTGAAACTGACGGGAAAAATCACTGTTCTTCCGTAGATTTCGGTCATTGTGGATTAAGTGGCAATGAACAGGTTGACACGTTGGCGAAGAAGGGTGCTGCCGTATTATAACTCATACGAACCAATGTCCTATTTCGTAAGATGAAATGTTTCGTCAAGAATGTTTTTTCTTCCCGACGTCACGAGGAATTGAGAGCTCGAAGTGCTTCTAAAACTTGGAGGTAGAGCAAATAAGCATACCTGATTTGCCCAGCCGTGGCGCGATTGCAATTTTTAGATTCTTCATTCATCATGACTCTTTGGCTGGACATCTCTTTAAAATTGGTGTCTTTCTGAATTCTTACTGTACCCTTTGCGGTAATCACTTCAGTATGGATGGCCGCCGTATTTCTTACTGCAAAGCTGTTGCTCGTGGGGCTACCTTGGTCGACTGGTACTGGGAGGCAAGAAGTCGAATGAGACAATGACTTCCTTTTTTATATTTCGCTCTTTATTTGTGTTTGTTTGTTACTCATTTTGTCAAGTTTTCTGCCACTGGAAATAAAAAATTGTACTCTTTTATAAAACTTAAATTTCTAACATTCAAATTTCTATCTGTCATGAAGATTTGAAATTTTCAAGGGTTATCAAATAAACTCTTGCCTTCTTTTAAAATAGGGACGATAAAACAATATAAGTTATGCATCTTTCCGGGATTTTATAAGTAGCAGAATTTTTATAAGCTATTATTTAATTCCTCATAGTGTTTGCCAATATGGTCAAAACATTGCCTTCGATTTTCAAACTATTTCCTGAGAAACTGGAGCTCAAACGCTCATTGAAGAAGACAATAAAATGTAGCTGAGCGATGTTTTCAAAATTTGATTGAACTGTTTCAAAATTTAATGCTGAATCGATTTTCCTTACGTATCTTAATTTTATGAACAAATTAAAAGCCTCATAATTTTAATTTTGCACCATCGAATATACGGAAAAAATCTTTTAAATGTAATTCATGGGAGATTTTAAAATTAATTTCTGATTTTATTTGGCAAAACTGCTGTAAAACCACTTTATATATCAGAGACCACTTTATATATCAGAATCGTTGAAAGTATAACAGTGATTGACTACTGTTAAAAACCATATTTTAATTGAATAAATTGATAGGTTATAAGGTTTTTCTCCCGCCGCCTTCGCATGCCTTCGTGGTGTAGTGGTCAGCACGCTCGACGCGTAACCGAGAGGTCCGTGGTTCGATTCCCAGGGAAGGAGCTACTCATTTTTCATCTCTCTTGCTAAAAAAAATTTTTTTCATCTCTTGAAAAAAAAAAAAAAAAAAAAAAAAAACTAATGCCTTTAAACTGGCGCTCGAACTAAAAAGGTGGTGGATGATGATTCTGTATCACCGGGATTTGGCAATTGGGTCCCCTGAACCCCAGTCGCCCTTGAAAAGGGGGAGTATATAAAGTATTTCTCCCACCTTCTTCGCATGCCTTCGTGGTGTAGTTGTCAGCACGCTCGACGCGTAACCGAGAGGTCCGTGGTTCGAGTCTCGGCGAAGGCGTTGCTCATTTCTCATGTCTCATGCTTCCAAAAAATAGCCTAATGTCTCTACAAGGTAACGTGTCATTGAGACTTAAATGGTAATATAAAATATTAAAATGTTTTAAAAAATAAGCTTTTATTTTAAACTCATAAAACAATTAATGAACTAAAAAGGAGAAACCATATATTTTAATGAGAATTATAAATTAAATAATTATCTTCAAAGAATTCACACACAATTTTAAATCATGAATAACAAAAGCGTGGGCGACTAAATAAGGCAAATCTATTGATTTAAATCCATTGTCAGATGTATAAGTCACTATCTTTTTAAATTTATCGAGGACACCGCACGGTTTTCTAAACGGGTTTTGTTATTGAGGATATAAACTTGTTGTTTATATCCTCAATAACAAAACCCGTTTGTTTACCGTATTGTTTAATTTGTGTTTCTCGTATTAAACTATACGATACAATATTTTTCTCCTTTCAGTTCATTAATTGTTTTTTAATTTTGAAAAAAAAATTTTTTTTTAAAAAAAAAACCTTTTTTAAATATTTGTTATTCCCATAGAAATTAATACGAAATGGATGAGTTCTCCTGACCACAGATTTGCTTTACAGTGATGCCTTTGTGCAAGCTCGTAATTCAGAACCAATGGAAATCAATAAATCTATGACAGAAAAAAGTAAATACTATATTAAACGGATAAAATAAGCAAAAATTTATTTTATCGTACCTATGCAAAGGAAAGCAGAAGACATAAACGGAAAATTATCAGAAAAAGATGTTATTGTTTGGAAGGAGCTCCTTTCTTAGGAACATCAGGTAATTATCTGTTTAGGACACCTGCCTTTATTTTCATTTTGCCTCTCGGCACCGCTGGGCTCTGCTTGACACTCTCCGAGACTTCAGTTCACTCAAAATTTGTCTAATGCGATTTGTTGTTGTCTGTGTGTTAAAACGTTTCTAAAGTAAGACATGACACTGCCGTTGAAAGGCACCTGCTACTGCTTTATCAGATAATTAGCATTACATGAAATGTTGCACCCTATCTTATTGCGCTAATTGCGCCGGTCAAAGAACTGGCTCATCTTCTCTACCTTGCTGTTTCATTGAAGACATTTCCTTCAAAATTCCCTTTCGTTGTTCTTACCGAAATTATTAGGAAAAATTTCTGAAATTTGTTAAGCTCATTTTTACACTCCTCTAGTTATTATTTCTCCTGTTCTTTGTCAATTTCCAAGTCTAAGCCGAAAGAAAAGTTTGCTGACAAAAGAAAAAAAGTCACCTGAAATCTCTTTGCGTACACTACAATTTGACCATAATTTCGTCTAAGCTGAATTCATGGTAAAGAGGAAGACATGTTATCGTTTGAAGGAGAAACCTCCGTTCATAAAAACATCAGGTAAATCCGTTTTAAGACACTTTTTTATTTTTCTTTCTCTTTTAGCAGAAATCGACTTTGATTGAGACTCACTAGACGTTCGGTTCACTCAAAAGTTTTCGAAGGTATTTTGTTGTTTACGTTTTAAAATGTTTCTGACGTGAGATGTGTCATTGCCATTGAAAATGTTTATGCTATATCTTGCTGTTGATTTATCAGCATATTAACTTGCACAAAGATTTTACATTTTGCCGTATTTAGCACAAATTTCGCGAATCAGGGAATAAGGATCATCTTCTCTTCTTTCCTCTTGTTCTGAAGACATTTCCACCACAATCGAAATTTGGTATTGCTTCTGAAATTAATTCCTATCGAGCTCATATTATTACATCTCTAATAATTACTCCACATCTTTAAAGCTGTAAATTTCAAACCTAACATTAGCTGGACGCGATGAAATTATCCATCTTGACTCATTAAAATCAACCTATATTTTTGCATATAATTAGCGCAAGTGGCTGTTTTTTTTCTAACTTTAAAATAGTAACTTAGTGGACGTTGCCGCTCCATTCCATATCGAACTCATGCCATTATCATCGCACAGCATTTATTTTCTAGACTTCATTTCATACTGTATGCTCACCAGCGGCCAAGCGTCGAAGTCGCTGAACACTGGTAATTCGATACGCGCCTCGAATCCCGGTGAAAGGGCTTACTGCATGGGCGCTTTCGTGGTTTTTCTCGTTTATACGAGCCAGGTTCCTTTAGAAAGTCCTTCACGAGGACATCCTCCCCTTAGGCAGATAGCCCTCGAGTGCTTTGTCTTAATTAAATAAATCAATCCATTTGAGATTGTAGATCAAGTTATGAGTCATTCTCGTATTTTTCACGAAGCGAAACACGCTAAACCGAAACGAAGTGCGGGGAAAATATTAAATTTTGCATCTGTTCTTTTCATTGTTAACAGTCAAATCGGTTGGCTAAGAACTGCCTTGAATTCCTATTTTAAAGTAATAGAATAGTAAGTAAAGTATTCTTGAACTCATATGGGCTCGTAACAGACTGAATGCACACAGAACTGAAGGTAGGTTCAAATTTATTTTAGCAAAAGGAGTAGTTTACAGTTCAGGAAATTTTCGCAAAAATTCTCTTACACCTCTTCTCAATGTCACAGAACACAATCAATTAATTACTCTTCAAACTATTTAGAACGTTAACACAACGCTCTGCAAAGCGCATCTAGAAACACGAAGATCTCTCGTGACTACGATCTCACGGTGAACTAAGCAACTACCACTGCTCCGAAACTGATGCTCTTGCTGGTCTTATATAGTTTTTTCCAGGCCGCCGTGAGATATCTAGTACCTTCCACTTTTCGAAATAGCAGGAAGGCATATGAAGGGCGGATACGGTTACAGCTATATAAAGCATCAATTACAATTATTCAAATATAATACCGCTTACAGTTATACAGGGACTAAAAGGTCGCCAAGTTTGACTACGTTTTGCGATTGACAGCCAAATTTGGCGAGAAAAATTAATTGCCAAAGCGTCACCAGCCTGGGAATATATCGGCATTGTACCGAAATAGCGATTTGCTTAGTAATAAATAGACTTGCCCCTGTATTCTTACTTTTCTGCAAAGCTTCGCTTGTTTAGATTTCCGTGTTGCATTTCGCAAAAGAAACATTACAGTGTCACATATAATTTCACTAAAATTGTTTACATATGTACAAAATTCGTAACCATATTGAAAACCTGACTAAATACTTGTATAGCTCTTGAATTTGTAATTGGCAGCAATAGGTTTTAATTATTAGTTACCATTTTGCCCCAAGCGACGAAAGTCTATTCTTAAATTTATTCAGATTGAAGCTATTTTAGTTCTCCAATTCTCAGATCTCGAAAAAGAAAATTCCAAGAAGCATAGTCAACACATTCGCGTTTTGTATTTTGAGGGTTTACGAAGTCAATATTGATTTCCACTTTTTAAATATTTTAACATCATTAATCAGCAAACATTTCACGGGATGATGCACATACAAATTGTAGCCGTGTGATTGTGCTTCTAATTTTACTTCTACGCTAGCTATATTTAGACCGCAAAAGGGTTCTTAACAAGAAGCGGAAATTATGAGATTCTTTTGGCGAACTCACCACCTTTATTGGATAAACGGTACAGAATTCGTTGAAATTGTTCAAGTGTATTCTTTCCAAGAGGAAAATAATCCATTAATTCGATAAACATATTTCCTCCACTACATCCATTCACTGGTTAAGCTTCCATTACGGTTAGGAAAGTTTTTCAAAAGAAGTCTTCTTTTAACAGATCCTTTTACAGAGTATTCGGGAAAGCGGTTTTGGGCATTGATTTCTTAAATATTGATCATAGACGTCTGCGGGGGTAAGAAAAAAAATGATCTTTTTTTAATGTAGAGACATTAGGTTATTTCGAAGCAGGAGAGATGAAAAATGAGCAATGCCCTCGCCGGGCCTCGAACCACAGACCTCTGGAATACCCACCGAGCGTGCTGACCACTACACCACGAAGACATGGGTAGAAGGCGTGAGAAATACTTTATAATAGACCCACCGCTTGCTAGGATAACTGCTTAAAGTAATTTCTTTAAATGGAAAACCAAAAATCTGAAAGGTTTCAGATTTTAACTGTCGCTCAAAAGGGTTTGTTAAGGTTCCTTGCGCTCTCGCTGACCTCGGAGTCTACCAATCTGCTGTTATACTCATTCCTACTAACCCAAATTTTGCTTTTTCGTCTTTTAGCGTTCTTATTAAGTATCCTTTTCTTCGTGTTTACGCCACAAGTAATTTAGCAACACGAAAAAATTTTAAAAGCTGCACAGCAGCAGATGCATAGAATTACCGGTGCAGTTATATTCTTTTCGGTCTTTTTGCAATTCATCATATAAGGTATTTCTCCCGCCTTCTTCGCATGCCTTCGTGGTGTAGTGGTCTGCATGCTCGACGCGTAACCGAGAGGTCCGTGGTTCGATTCCCGGCGAAGGCGTTGCTCATTTTTCATGTCTGATGCTTCGAAATAACCTAATGTCTCTACAATCATATCAATATTCAGTTTTCTTAGTAAGATGGCTGGCATGAAATTTGTTTGTCTTTTTATTATTAACTTTTTATGCCTTAACTTTATTTATTAAGTATCACATTCTCTGCATTTACACTACTTAAAATTCCATTCAACAGCAAAATTACAAAGTATATAAAAACAGCATATTTTTATAGTTTCTGATAGAGAGTTAGAGGTTGCCATACATACTTTTATGTTTACTATATTGTTTATTTAAAATCTAACGGCTCGCCCCCCAGCCGCTGGAAAATGTTATCATAAAAAATAAAAATCTGTTTTGTACACACCACATGACTTCCTTCTAGGGAACATTAAATTATGCCCACCTTTTTGCTTCATTTCATTTAAACTTATTTCCTAGAATTTCATTAGAGATATATTTCTCATTCAATTAATTCTGTTCTCACTTCGCACTCGGGAAGGCAAAAATACATAAAACCTCAAAATAGCTTCATTAAAAATTGAAAATATAGAAAAAAATAAAACGCTAAATACAGTTAAAACAAAAAAAACAATTTTTATAATTAAAATTAAACTTTCTGCAGAAGAACAAGAAATTCGGCCAGCAGACAACAAGACAAACCTTTCGGTGCACAAAAAGGAAAATTTAATTTTGGTCCCACTCGGCAAAAAAGAAACTGAAGGTGCAGAGATTGAATTCTGTATTCTGCTTAAGTTTCAAATGTAAACACATATGGCGGCTATGATGAACAAAATTTAGGCTTAGCTGCACTTAACTTTTAAATTGTTGATAATTCTACAATTGCGAACAGATTAACTAAAGGCATAAAAACCTTAACTAGAAGATAAGAACAACATAATTCAATCATTTTTAAAGCAAAGAATGCGCAATTTACCAACATATAAGAATAAAAAAAATGAGCTCACTGAGCCGAGTAACAGACCGGATATATATATATATATATATATATACATATTTACGTACTTTACGCATTCCGTCCTTACGTACAAATGTCACGCGAAAACATCGTTAAATTGCATTCGATAGCGGCCAAAATAGATATTTTCGTTGAAATATGATCCCCGGAATTTTTCGTGATTACAACACGGCCTTTACTTCGCACAAGGAAGTAAAAAGTGTCTTATTTTAATAACTACAGCTTATGTTGTAGAGGAATTTGGTTATTTGGAAGAATGTGATGCGAAAAAATGAGCAACCTCTTCACCGCGACTCGAACCACAGACCTCTGGAATACGCGCCCATCGTGCTGATCTCTACACCACGAAGGCATGCGAAGAAGGTGGGAGAAATACCTTATATACTGCCCCTTTTAAAGGGCGACTGGGGTTTAGAGGACCCAATCGCCAAATCCTGGGGATGGAGAACCATTATCCGCCACCTTCTTTTACTTCGGATGACATTGTAGAGACATCAGGTTATTTCGAAGCAGGAGACATGAAGAATGAACAATGCCCTCGCCGGGACTCGAACCTCGGACCTCTCGAATACGCGCCCAGCGTGAAGAAATACCTTATAAAGTAACGTTCTTAGCACTTTGAAGTGTAACTACTGATTGCACTCTATGATACCGTGAAGAGTTGTGCGAGTATTTTTGTGGGAAGTTACAGATTTATGAAGTTTTCCTTTTGGTAAAATAAATTTTATCATCGGTTCTGTGTGCATTGAATTTATTACGAGCCCGTGTGCACTCGACAATATTAAGTACAAAATTTTTCTGAAAAGGAGATTTTATTTATAGAATTTTATGGAATTCGGGTTCTAGGAAACACTGTTGGCAGATTGCCAACTTGCAATATTATTTGCTTAAATTAAAAATAAAAATCTTTATAATTTGAATAATTTTTGTGGGATTTTTGGTATAATTCTAAAATGCTATTATTTCTAATGTATTATTTGTAATTAAATGTAAACTGATTTTAGAAAAAAAAAAGGAAAACCTATTAAATTTTACAATTTTTTAAACTGAATATGCACCATAATTACTAATATTCTCCTTCTCTCTCTATATATATAAACATGATAAACATGAATATTTTCGTTATTTAAAGTATTATTTATACCTGGAGGTATATGTCTACAGTCTAGGGTTCCGAAAATATACGCCAGGTAAGTTTTGGGAACACAGTGCTTATAAATATATGAATGATATGTTGAAATATATGCAATTATTGTGTTGAATATCTGCCATAAATATTTCAAATATGTTGAAGTATGTATAAATATGACATACATATAATGTATTTATATACATATTTTAACGCGTAGTGAACAGTTGTAGTTAATCTATGTTGAAATTAACTTTAAACGGGGGAATTCTTCGCTCGTACTATCGACAATATCGTGGCGAGCTGCATTACTTGGAAGACTTTTTTTGAGGGTAAGTGACGACTGACTTTTGAATAAATATTTGAGTTCGAGAGAAGTTAAGAGAAATGCAATCCCTTTAGCAAATATGACGGAGAAAAACCTGCTCTATTGTAAGAACGGCTATGATTTGTACACAAAGACAGACGTTCGAATAACTATCTAATTGGTTTGCAGTTTCATTAATAATATATTCCGTTATAAAGAAGCCTCGCATTCTAAAGAAAAATGATGTTATAACGAGTAGACAATATAACTAAAATGAATGACTGTCGTCGATTAAGGACGTTTTGCCTCGGTCATCGTAACGATCGTCCGGTGCTCTAAATGTTTAAAATTGATTATCTGTGAATATCTATAACAACTAGTTTTTCAAGACTCCAAACCATCAGAAAATTTGACATTTTATTTTTTCCGTGTCTTAAAAATTTTAGCATTAGTGACCGGTATTCCTGTTACCAAGCTTTGTGTGTGCAAGCATAATTCTTTTCCTTGTTTAAAATTTTAAATATGTGATGTGGACACCACATGACTTTCTTGTACGACCTATTAAATTATACACATTTTCTTCTGCATTTCAGTTTCTAGGAACTTATTTCCTCGAATTTCATTAGAGATAGATTTCTTATTCAATTAATTCAGTTCTCACTTCGCAGCAAGGCACATAAAAACTCAAAACATCTTCATTAAAAACTGTAAAATACAGAAAACCCTAACACACTAAATACAGTTAAAAATAGTTTAAAAAATAATTTTTACAATTAAAATTACAGCTTCTGCGCTAAAATAAACAATTCGGGCAGAGGGGAGGGAAACAAAATTTTCATTGCTCAGAATTTCACTCTGTAAACTCTCGGGTCACTCTGGGAAAACGGACACTGAACTTGGTGCAAAGACTGACTTAATTCACTATGCTGCTGAGAGTTTCAAATGAAAATAAATAGCAGCCTCGATCTTTTACGAAAGCCCAAAGGAAAAAGTCGCATGGGGTGAGACCTGGAGATTCTGGTGGCTGCATTGTCTGCGGTAGATAACCCACCAATCTACCGTTGCGGTAACTGTTATTGAGGTCGCTTCGCACTTCAGTAATAAAATGTGGTCCTGCTGCAGAATAAAGCCAGGCATGCCCTCTTCTAGCTGTGGGAGAAGTCATAATTTGAGCATATCCAGGTACACTCCTTCCAACACACTGGTTTCCGAAAAAAAGAACGACCGTAGATAGTTTCATGGGATATTGCACAAAACACATTAACCTTAGGGCAATCACGTTGGTATTGTAATGGCACATGTCGATGTTCTCACGTTCTCACTCCCCATATTCTCACGATATGCTTATTTACTAATCCCGAAATTTGAAAAGTTGATTCATCTCTGAATACTAAACTTTTCGAAAATTCGTCATGCTCCATGCACATTAGAAATGTCGCACAGAAAGATAATCGACGTGACAGACTTTTGGATTTCAGATGTTGAACCAACTGCAAACGATATGGTTTCATTTGCAAACGCCTCCTAAGAACTCTTCACATAGTTTTCTGGGTTACACCTAGTTCTCGTCCAGCTGGATATGTCGATTTCTGAGGCCTTCTCACATAGCTAGCTTCAATACGCTCAACTACATCTTCTCTTACTGAAGGACGACCTGTTCATTTTTCCTTACAAATGCAGATTGTCTCTTGAAATTGTGCATACCAACGACAGATTGCCTTATGATCCGCCGCTGCCTGTTTGTATTTTGTTCGAAACTGGAACTGAACAGTGACATAGGCTTACTAACATGAAATTTAAGCACACAAAACGTTTTTTGCAGTTGCATCGCCATTTTAGCAAGCTTTGCTTTTCTGCCCGTTTTGGTTTCGCAGAAACGCTGACGGCGATTAGACTTCCAGCGCCATCTAGTGTTGACTATTGAAAACTTGCTTATATTACCTCAGCATGTATGTAAATTTTTAATGAATACGTGTATTACATTTTGCGTAGTACACCTATGAAATCGGGGCACTCGTTTTGCCTTATTCTGTATATGCAGGGTATATATATCTGTTTGTGTATATATTTATACACGTTTAATGCAATCGATTGCAATGAAAAAGGGAGATCCACAACTACATAGCAGTCCCGTTATGCGAGATACATACATACATAAGTACGTATGTACAGTAGGGTGGAGTGAAAAAGGGCAAAAATATTTTTCGTAATTTATTATATCCTTATGCAACAAATGGTTCTGTTCGATAAAAAAAAAACACAGTAAAAAATTGAATCCTAATTGTTCGTCACCTTCTAGTTCCACACGAAGTAAATAAAAAAATCAATTTTAATTAAAAACATCAAACTATTTTTAACAATATTTTGTAATGATTTGTTTTACAACTGTTTTGTTTCCTTGTAGAGACATTAGGTATATTTTTTTAAAGCAGGAAAGATGAAAAATGAGCAATGCCCTCGCCGGGACTCGAACCTCTCGAATACGGGCTGAGCGTGCTGACCACTACGTCACGAAGGCATGCTAGGAAGGTGGGAGAAATACCTTAAATCGTGGAACCAATATGGTTGCAAGTGATTAAAAATGCCATTAAAATGTTTCAGTTTAAACACTCGCCATCTTCAAGTTCCACAAGAGAACCTTTTTCTCGATTCGAATACTTTCTTTACGTCGTATAAGGAAGTAAAAAGACCTTTTAAGCTCACTTTCTTTGAAGGTAGAAAGCTCAAAACGTTTACTTTTCATGAAATGAGATTTGTGCTCACATTATACAAAAGTTTTATTAGAGAAGCCTTTGTTCATTTTTGTTATATTATTTAGGACAAAATGGAATTCAGTCCCTTTACAGTGGAGTCATTAGATTTTTTTGAAGCAGGATGCGTGAAAAATATGCAGTGCTCTGGCCGGGACTCCAATCTGAATCTTTCGAATAAGCGCCGAATGTACTACCGTTACACCACGAAGGCATGCAGAAAGGAGGGAGAAAATACCTTACATACTCCTCCTTTTAAAGGGCGACTGAGGAATAGGGAACCCAATCGCCAAATCCTGGTGGTGAAGAATCATCATCCACCACCTTATAGCACGGGCGCCACTGTAGAGGAATTAGGATTTTTTGAAGCAGAAAGCGGGGAAAATGTGCAGTTCCCTTGCCGGGATTCGAACTTGGAACTCTCGAATAGGCGTTGAGTGTGCAACCGTTACACCACGAATTCATACGGAAAGGAAGAAGAAAATACAGATATTAGAATTGAACGTTTTTAAGTCATACTTTATCACGTAACTCTAAGTTTTACTGTGATCCTGGTTCAGTAAAGCTATTTTCACATGGGTGTAAAAACTAAAAATAATTCATTCTGCTTTTCTAAAGAGAAGCATTTGAATGTTTTTAATATTCTGGTCTTTTTTGGTGAAGACAATCCAAACTTTTGGACTGTTATGTCACGTCGCAGTCCTTGTAATTTACTATTTTCGTGACCTGGTAATCGTTACCATTGCTTTAACCATAGGATCTTTAAATGATTTTCCATGCGGCCTAACAAATAACTCGCTTTCTGAGGTCTATTTGATATGGCATACTTTATTAAATTTGTTTGTTAAACGGAAAAAATGCGTTGTTCAGTAAAATGAGCAAGACGTCATATTAAAGTACTCCTTACTTTAAAACCCCGAAAATAGCGATAAAATCCAAAATACGACTAGTTTTTATTTATGTTTGATGTTACATCAATTTCCTGCTGCGCCAGGCTAGTATTTCAACTGTCCTTGAGTTTAACTGTCCTGCGCACGATAACGAACTGGTACTGTAGTGCCGAGTTTGTGCAATTCTCTGATGTTATTTTAGCGAAAATAGATCGCTGTGTACATGGGAAGAATAACAGCAAAAAAGTAAAATAGAAATATTTCTGGGAAATAAGTGTTTTATTAATGCTGTTTCTTGCTTTTTTAATTTTATTTATTAATTGCTGTTATATGTAGTTCTTAGTGCGACGCCATTTTGAAAATAATTTCTGCCTTTAAACTCATTACTGTGGCGAATAATTTCGAATGCCGCCAAACGGAACTTTCGCCTAGAAAAAAACCCATTGAGGATTTAAAGGTAATAAGCTGATTTTCTATTAATCTATATTTTATTATCAATAGTATATTTATTAAGTATTATTGATAGTACCTTTAATTTATTACATAGTTAATTGATACTTTTAAGAATATTTCCATCAATATTGTGTTTAATAAAGGATATTTTTACTCCCATATATCATTATAGTATAGAATAGCCTAGTTTTGCAAAATAAGTAATGCGTAGTCTTACGGGCGTTTAAAAAATTTTCTTGTTTTTATATTCCGAAACAGCTGTCTTTCCACAAGTATTTCTTTGTACAGGCTATTTGATTTCTGCCCACTGATTTCTTTATACAGGCGTTCTACGCTTTCAAGCGACCACTTTAAGCTTTTTCGTTTACAACCAAAGTACATTTATTCGACGATTATTCCATTTTCCGATCTTTTGTTTTCTTTCATATATGCTTTAAAGACAATCTTTTTATTTAAATTATATTTAAATACCTCTGAACAAGTTTTGGGTTTATCTCTTTTTATATATTCTCAGATAATATAATTAACGCTGATTTTTGTTGTTTGACTTCTAGATTGATATTTGTTCGGCGTGTTATTATATCTTCATTACACTTGTATTATGTTAATAATTGTTTACCACTTCATGTAATAGTTCAACTAAAACTTCTCGTCTAAGGAGCAAAATTTTACGTTTAAAGTACTTGGATACTAAGGTGTATATTTAGATTAAATTCTCTCAAGGGATCAATGATATACAAAAAATTGAGACTGCTTTTGTTTTTGCCGTAAATCTGTAAATTTAATGATTAAAAGAATTAAATTAAAATAATCTACGTGTACTTTTTAAATAATATCTTTATACACCATTCTTTTTTTTTCAAAATAATAATTAGCAGTTTTTTAAAAGTTAAAAATTAACCAGTAATGTAAAAAGCAATTCAGAAGTCTTGGCACAATGGGTAGACATCCGGTTAGCAACGAAGGTCTGCAGTTGGAACCCCGGCGACTTCATTGTAGATTTTTCGTATTTCTTGTTCCAATGAAAATCTAATTGCTTTACAGAATGAACTTTTTGGGGAAGGGGGATAACTATTGCAGTAATATTTATTCCTTTCTTTTTCGTCCACATGCTTAAGCTTCAGCTCTAACTCTTGCCAAATATTTTCTATCAAATAAAAATTTGGAGAAAAATGAGGCATTTCGGTCACTTAAGAACAAGCAATCATAATGACGCATGCGATCGACATTGTGCAATTAAAATTGTATTGAAATAATTCAAAATTAATATTTGGTTTAAAAGTTTACATTTTTTAAATGCTTAAATATTTTAAATAATCCATTGCAATTCCAGCAAAAACCAGTTTACTGAATCTTACTGCAGACCTCAAAGACACCTCTACCATTATGCTTTCGTCTCAGTACTAGTTTCTTTGTATTTTATTCTCCGTTGTCTCTTCTTCTTCAGACTAAAATGAAACCATCTGAAACAAAATGTTAAATCTGCTGTCCTCCACAGAAATAGCAAAGTAAAAAGTACCTAGTTTCTACCTTCAGTTGCTAAGTTTAAAATATGGATTACGTTTTCATAAACCGCTCTAAATTAGAATTTATTTGCAAAATAAATTTTGAAACATAAAATCGTATCATATTTAATCCGTTGCCATGTCAGAATATAAAAACAGCGAAGGAAAGTTTATTTTTAAATTTAATATTTTCGAAGATATTCATGAACATTTTTTTTGCATTTCTGGATAGTGTTTAATTTAGGAATTGAATTATTATTTTTATAAAATTTACGGATAGTTTTCTAGAAGAAGAGATACAAATGGCTTTTAAAAATTGTGATGGAATGTTGTAATGAGATACTTCCGCAAAAGAAAAAGACTAAGAATGAGCTTCTTTGTTTACTTGACACAAGTCACGTGATCTCTGCAGTGGCGTCTGGTAATAAGCACTGTGGAACTGCAGCACACCCTATTTCCACTTATTATTACTTTTAATATTTAATATAATGAACCCTTTTTTCTTTAATTCTTTCTTTATAGTTCTACAATATATAATCCTTAATCTTAATGTCAGTAGCCATTCTCCAGTCTATGAAAAAGGTACGAAAGTCTTTGTATGGAACTGCGCGTTTCACAGTTCCAGCGGCGTGGTGTTTGGCTGTTCTGCGCCTGCGCACACAGAAAGCAGCACTCGAGCCAGGGAGCGAGAAGAGCACTGTCGCTCTTGGAGTGCCGAAATTCTGAAAACGTAATTACTTTTTACTCCGCACGTGTGGTATTAGGTTGTTCTGCGCATGCGCAATTAGGAGGCAGCGTACGAGGCCGAGAGGAAGAACAGCACTGTCGAACAGCAGTGCCGAATCTGGAGTGCTGTTGGAAGGTGATTCTTTTTACTTCGCGTGTGTTGTGTTTAAAAATCATATACCGTATTCTTGGTTAGATTATTTTTCAGCTATTCTATTCTATTCATTTTTTTCGGTTCTTTTATTTTACAGAAAACTTTAACCATGTCCTTGCACCCTCAAGTAATAAATTCTGTGACTGTAAGTGAACTTTAAGAGCTTTCGTTTTCACAGCTGTCTCTCCATGAGAAAATTACAATTAATAAAAGAGGTCGTTCAACACCTGATATTCTAATATGTCAGCCAGGCATAAGCAACAAGAAGAAATATATTCGTAGTTTCAATTCTGAATGTTGTGAAGTAAAAAATGTTCTGTTTTGCTTCCCGTACTTGCTGTTTGGAGGTGACGTAATGTGGCCAAATGACGGTTTCAGAAATATAAACAAAATGAAAAAAAACTGAAAAGCATGAGAAGTCAAAGAAGCATGTTGATAATGTAGTTTCACTGTCACTTTTAGAAACCGTTAGTATTAAGGAGAAACTTAGTGAGGGATACAGATTTTCAGTCAATGAGCATAACATAAAAGGTTAAAAAGAGCCGTGAAATTTTATGCAAAATAATAGACTGCATTTTCTTTTGTGGAAACTTTGAAACTTCCTTATGTGGACATGATGAAAAAGACGATTCAGTAAATCCAGGGGTATTTACAGGATTAGTAAATTTTGCCTCTAAATTAGGTTCAGATTTGAAGAATCACTTGGAAATTAGTGCAATCTACAAAGGTGTTTCTAAGATCATTCACAACGAGATTCTTGACTGCCTCTTTCAAATATACCATGAGAAGATAAGGACGGAAATTAGAAAAGCTTACAGCTTTAATGGCTGATGACACAACAGATGTTTCGGAACAAACTTAGATGGTCCTTGTTCTACGGTATGTATTGAATGGAGAAATATTTGAGCATTTCTGGGGATTCTTTATTCCAGAAAATCAAATTGCAGATGGCATATCAAAATGTATTTTAGAACAATTGGACATAATCCTTCAGGGAAATGAACAAAAATTGATAGCTCCGACATTTGATGGTGCAAATGTCATGAAAGGCAAAAAAGCTGGAGTTCAAGCAAAAATAAAAGCAATTTATACTAATGCACATTTCATTCACTGTTATGCACATCAACTTAATTTAATAATGAGAAATGCAGCAAATATTTCACGAAACGGAAAAATATGTTTTTCTAACATTCTGGCTATTCCAACATTCTTTTCAAGATCACCGCAACGTGTGTACATTCTAAAGAAGCATATGGTCGTTAGCATTCCACGTCCTTTCTCCACAAGGTGAAACTTCAACATACGAACCATAAACACAGTTCATGAGAATTTGCAACCTTTAAAAAATTGCCTTACTGAAATTCAGTCAACATCAAATGCAGGTATTGCAGAGGCAACAGGAATTTCAAAATATCTAAATGATGATAATTTCAAGTTTTGGTTAGAGCTTTTTTATCAGATTATGCCTCATGTTGAAATAATATATATCCAAATGCAATCCAGAGAAATTAGTGTGTTTAAAGTTAATAAATATATAACAAATTTCAAAACTGCTATTTTAGAATTAAGAAACTCGAAGTACTGTGAAAATTCTTCAAATACACTGTTGGCAGAAGCTAAGGAAATGTGTGACTTTATATGTATTGATATAATGGAAAGGTATTCTTCCACTAAACACGTAGCAGCTGCTAAATTGTTCAACAAGTAATGCTTCGCTAGTTTTAGGAAAGAACTTCCTGCAGAATAAATAGTACTGACCACTGAAGCATATCCAATGATTGACAAAGAAAAGCTTGAAACTGAACTAAAAGTATACTGTTGTAGGTCTGATATTCATGAATACTGTAAATTAATTGAGCTACTGAAATTTATCTTGGAAAATAATCTAGATGATGTTCTTAGTGAAATTACGAAGCTGATAAAAATTCTCTTGACAGTTCCCATGACTACATCAGACGCAGAAAGCCGCTTTTTAATATTGAAAAGAATAAAAAGTTTTCTAAGAAGCACTAGAATTCGGAGAATAAGAATAAGAATTCGGAATATAGGAATTCGGAGAGACTAAATGCGCTCACAGTGCTTTCAATGTAGAAAAATATCCTCAGTTGTCATCCAGAGATCGCGAAGAAAATTATTGATCTTTTCTCAGAAATTTAAACAAGAATGGCTTTTATTTTTAAATGAACAGATAAAGATTGAACTGTAACAATTTAGGTTAAAGTAATTAAGAAATATTCAATTTTTCTCTTGTAAGATTTCATGGAAGTTTCAAAATAAATTTTCTTTTTATACATGTTTGTTTCCCATTACACAATTTTAAAACAAAGGTTAAAATGTTTTGGAACAGCCCCCCCCCACTAATTTTAGCTACGAGCCGCCACTGTCTCTGAGGCCATCTGCAATGTGTTTGTTTACACTAGCTGTACATAAGTCGCAGGATCTGTGGCCATCTACATTGTGCCCGAGGTATCGAAATGTTTCTCATTTAGCTGTCTTGCATACTTTAACAGTACAGCCTAAAGTGTCCAAACATTATAGATGCTATATGCAACAAAAAGAAAGGAAGGTGAATTTAGTTGAGAGATCTGTATTACAAAACTTGCTTATTTTCATATTGTAAAACTATTTGTCAGAGTTTTCATATTATGTTAATTTTTTGTTTAATTAAATATGCTTTTCAATTAATCTTTTTTCTTCTTTTAATTAAAATCTATTCTTTAGTTAGTATTTTAGTATTTTCTAGAACTA
Organism: Stegodyphus mimosarum; assembly: GCA_000611955.2. Classification (NCBI taxonomy): domain Eukaryota; kingdom Metazoa; phylum Arthropoda; class Arachnida; order Araneae; family Eresidae; genus Stegodyphus; species Stegodyphus mimosarum. Next base: position 482,691 of record KK121266.1, on the reverse strand, counting down.
AGCCATAACGATTTGGATTCTATGTATTTACATTTTATCTCTCGAATTCATATGTCTATAATTTTAGATGATGTTAATAAGTTATATTTGGCAACCGTTTGTTACCTTTCTTTTGTAATATTTAGAAAACTGAGATAATGCTTTAGAACAAAAGTAAATTATTCTTATTCATAACTAAAATATAAATCCAAATAATTATTTAATTTCAAAATTTTGGAGATAGTGCGAATGAAAAATGCTCAGTGTATGTTGGAAGAGAAAGAAAAAGCGTCCGTTGCTGAGAAAAAATTACTTTACTCAAGCTTACTAAAAATAGTGTACATTCTGTTTTTACTTATTAAGCATAAAATCGATAGATTAATAGACAAATCGACTCCTGATAAGTTTGAAGCATATTTGAGTCTTTGTTTATGTATTGTTGATTTCATTTCGTGATCTAATAATTCTTTTATGTGAATTTGTTTTTTATTTAAAATCTTTCAAGCGGCCAAATTATATATATATATATATATATATATTTACGTTCAAAAACACTAGCCGCGATAACTCTTGAGTACAGCGATATGCTTCTTGAAATGCGCTGAGGCTATGACGGGATTAGATATATTGGAAAAGGAGTTAATGTAGAAAGTGGAAAAAGAATTGGAACTGTTACCAAGAAAACACCTCTTACTCATTTCATTGCCTTTTCAGAACTTTCGAGTTTGGAGGCTAAACCCATGACCTCTTAGAGGGTTAAAAAACCTGCAAAGTATTTATAAGGGGCAAATTATTATCATGTACGCAACTCAAATTGCTCTTTAAAAATGCAAAAGACTATTAAGTCTATAAATATTTGGTATGTAGACTTTTTTACGGATTAAAATGTGCCTAATTTGTGATTGTTCAGAATAGTAAGGAGCAACTTCTGTTGAACAACAACGGATTTAAAGTGTCAGACTGAACACCTATTCTTCACTCTATTAGGTCCTATTTTAAGTTTTGGTTTGGTGTGCCGAAGGCTATATAAGAAGGTAGGCATTTTTCCTTCTAATAAGGGAAATAAGTTTAGATTAGGTTATTTGCATAAAGGAAAGCAAGGAAGGACTATCAGCCTAAAGTAAGGAAGGCCTTCGAGGAGGAAGATTTAGGGCAAAATGGATAATATCCACGTTATGCATGGAGAAAACCCCGAAAGCCATCTAAGCAGCCAACCATTCGCCTGACAGAATTCAGGGAAAGCTCCCAGAGTTCAGAGGTCTTTAACTACTAACCACTGTTGGGGTGGTCAGCGAATTAAGCTGCCGTCAATGTCTATATGCATTTATGAGTTTAAGTATTGACCCTTTGCAATTAAGGGGGGACTGACAATTACTTTTCGAGTTTGAAAGATTACATATAATTCTTCTGATGTTATAGTTCAAAATTTTAAAATCACGCACGTTTTTCAGATAGTTAAGCGCAAAGATCATTTTGCATGAAACCAATAAAAGTTTAGAAGCAATGAATTCTACAAAACGAATTGTTCTTCTTCTCGAGTTTAACATGATGACTTCGAATCCATGCAAATGTTTGATGTGCTAACATTTGCATCGTTAGAGTGAATAGAAGTAAGAGTTTAATTCCTAACATATTTATTGATATTTTGCAGTATTTAGAACATTACAATAAAATCATTTTGTTCGCATGAGAAACACCGAAACAAAAGTATTTTTCGCCCATTTTTTAAGAGTACCAAATTTTGAACACTCGGAAAGAAAGATGAAAGAAATAAACCTAAGAAATACGCTTTTTATTCTACTGAAAAGCGACAAAATTAAAAATCATTTATTTATTTTATATGGCATGGGAGACATAAAACGTAATTCATGAAAATTCTATTAAACTTTCAGGTTTTAATATAGAAAATCCTATAAATATTATATTGTTGGCATATAATTGTGTTAAGCCACAACATATTAATGTTCACGTCTAAACTAATACCATTAGAAAGAAATGTTTTTGATACGTGTCACTTTCGATGAACAGCAGTGATACGATGCTTTGCTGCAAAACTTGGAAGAAAATAAAGGGAAAGTAAGAGGATTATCCTTTAATGGTGATAATGTGTAAAAGAAAAACTATGTTGTTTATAATATTAAACCAGCAACAGAACGTTGCTTAAAAAAACTAATTGCTGCAGAGATCGATGAAAGATTTCCTCATTTTTTTATTTAACTCGTCGTCAACTGCAAATTGCTTTCGGAGCTGTAATTGCACTCTTCATGCAAAGGGAAACTCAGATTAATCTTATTTTATTTTTGATTACTGGATGAATCTTTCTCGCTGATGACTTCTTTCCTTTAATTTATGAGAAGAAAAAAGATAAAAGATAGATTTACTCAGCTCTTTAAATAAATTATTTGGTTATTCTAAGTAAATGTCTAAACTTTCTTTCTTAAACTACGTAGCACTTACGTTTGATTGCAAAGTAAATAGCTAATATAGGTGCTGCTCCTCACATTCGTTCCCGACAGTTTTTAATTTGGTTTAGTTACGCGAGGATCAAATTAATTTCAGTTATGGGAAAATTTTTATTTCAATTACGCGGTTTCATTTTTTTACTATAATTCTGTTTTATTCCGAAAGTCCTTCCTTTACTTACACTTTGAATGTTTACATAACCCCCAAAAGAACTTTTGATGTAGGATTTAATTTAACTATTCTGCAAAATAGTAGTTGACCAAAGAAGTCTAGAGAGAAAGAAAATAACTGAGAGAAATATATATTTTCTTATGACTCCCCTATCACTTTTGTATGAATTTGCTACTATGCTTGCTCGAGTTTTCCGTCATTTGAGTGACAGAATTAATAAATGGAATGAAAACGTACCTCGGTGGTCGATTTTGTCAATTTCTCATGTATTAATATTAAAAGAAAATGTATGCCGCCCAACTGGGATAGTGGTTAGTAACTCTTGACTGCCGTACCGAAAGGCTTGGATTAGAATGAATCCTGCGAAGGCTTGGATGTACGTAAATGTATAGTGTCTGTGCTCATGGGGCATTCTAAATATACAGTGGGTCGAAAAACCTCTGTCGAGAGGTTAATGGTACAGGAAGACAGGTTAATAAAAAACTTATTCATCAAACATCAAGGAAATCATAAGCAGATCCTCTCATCCGTTCCCCGGGTGCTCTCCTTTAAAATTGTGGACGAAACTCAGCAGAGTCGTAATATCACCTGTGTGGTACCCGAGACTCTTGCCAACGACAGGAGCAATCTTGCCTCCTTCCCACGAAGAATTTCGTGGGCTTGCTCTGATATCAGACAAGCGAGATTAGTTACGACAACAAAAACACAAAATGAGTTGTACTTGGTTAAGATTTGCATTTTTCTCTCACTCATAACCTAATGTTCCGAAACATTTTTCATATTTTAACTTGCATTAAAGTAAATATGTTTCTTACTTGAATATAAGTACTCATATTAGAATCCATATTTTGTATTCATTCTCATTCCTTCATTTAAGATGCAAATTTTAATTTCTTTTTATTTATAGCAAGCACTGTAACAAGATACCAAAATATGGGAAATATATGAAAGAATATAAATATATGGAAAATGAATGAAATATATGAGAGAATTACTTAAGGATTGTAAGAACCATGATCCCCTACCTATTTTCATTTTTATTAATTTACAAATTTTATAGTATGCATTTGGAACAGAAAAAGTAGAAAATTTGAAAATACAAAAACGGTGAAAACCAAAGTTAATCTTTTTTTATTTAAAGCTCCAAACAGAACTTGTCAAAGGAAAAGTGTTATGAAGCTTTAAACAAAGTCAATTAACTGAACAACAAGAACAGGTTTCATTCCGATCAACTCACTGAGACCTCTATCGTCAATTAGCCTAATGGTTATTAAGTCTAAAAAATTTTTTATATACAATACTTCAAAACATCTATACAGTTTTGAGGATCTCATTGAATTGGTCTCTTTTCCCTACCCGTTTTTATTATTTTTTATAAAACGTAGTTGATTCCTTCTTTTCACGATTCGAAATTTAGGTTCAGTCCAAATAAAATTCGCAGAAATTTTCTAATTTATTTCTTAAATCTGTATTTTTTGTAATTTTTATAAATTTTTCGAAAACATTTGGGATAACTACTTATAACATTACCATCACCT
>KK121266.1:449032-478494 GCA_000611955.2 Stegodyphus mimosarum | reverse complement strand
GCATTCCTGAAAAACAGTAGAGTTTTTATTCAAAATTTCCGAAAATAAACGCGAATTTATACATTGGCACATTTCGAAGTTTGGCTTATTTGTTATAAAGGATAATAACGCCAAATGTGATTTACGCCATATTGTTAAAATTCTTGGAAAGAATGAACAATGCAGCTTTTTTTCGTGCACAATGAGAAAAGGGAAAGGAAAATAGGTTATTGCAAATTAAGAATTTAATATTTAGGAATAGTATGATATAACCTTAACACTTAGAAACACAACTCTTGAGCAGTCAGGAGGACATAATCGCCACGATTCGGTACGAATTTTCGCAGTTTAATAGGTTTTTCTTAAAACAGATTTCGTAGTATAAATATATCTTCTTTTAGCGCTTTATTGACATCTTTTAAAATTCACTCTTTCAGCTAATTAGCTAAGGAAGAAAATAAAGTCACCGGTCTGCAAGTTATTAATTTATTAGGAATTTTTTACTTTGAAGATGACAACAATGCTGTCTCCTTTTTAAAATACAATCAATTACCGATTAACAAAGTTGCAGATCAAATGGGTCTTATGATAGAAAAAGAAAGTTAAGTTTTAAAAACGGTGAAAAGATCACTGTAATAAACCAGGAAAATAAATCAAAATTTCTACAGGAAATGAAAGAAGGAAACCAAAACCTGTGTAATTTAACTGTACATAATCTGGAATATATAAACATTGCTCAATCTAATTTATTAAATCGCAAAAATAAACTAAGTGCACCGCAATTAATCTTCTTTTCATTTTTACTCAATTGAAATATCAGAGCAAAACAGTGAACCTCAGAACTTTGGTACAACGAAATTTGAGGACCCAAATTTGGGTTCGCTATATCCGATCCATTATGGGAAAAATAGATAATTTCACGAAATAGTATAAAAATTTGATTGAGGAATCACGAAAACGACTTATTAACATTGCCACGTCTCCCGAAAGAAGTAAATAATGTAGCGAACATTAGAAAAATAAACAATAAAAATATACATAAATAAATAAATCTGAAAGGATTCAGATTTTAACGGTCACCCAAAAGGTTTTCTTAAGGGTTTTTACATTCTCGCTGACCTCAATCCGCTGTCACACTCACTCCTCCTAACCAATTTTTTTTGTGTGTGTGTCTTTTTAGCTTTATTACTAAGCGTCATTTTCTTCGCACTTAGGCCGTCAATTCAGCAGCGAAATTAATTTTTTTAAAAGCTGCATAGCAATATACGTTCAGAATTCTCGATGCAGCGTTAAGCGTCGGCATACACTTTTCTGTTTCTTTTCTCCCCTTGTCTTTTCTTAGTTCATGATATCAGTGTCAAATTTTCTTACTAAGATGGCTTTGCAAAACTTTTTTTTTGTATTTTTCTTATTAACGTTTATGTGTTTACTTTATTTAATAAATATCACGTTCTTGACACTTACGCTACATAAAATTCGATTCAACAGCAAAATCACAATATGTTTAAAACCAGCGTACCTTTAGAATTTCCGATATAGAGTCTCGCGCGCTGGAGATAAAAATGCTTCATTCCTTAAAATGTAACCACTGCTCGCTTAAAAAAAAAAAAAAAAATTCGAAATTCAAAATTCGGGCTTCCAAGTGCCCATGTACGACTACTTTATTCCAAATTTGACGGCTCTAGGCTTCCGTTGGTTTTTCACATTGCGAAAAACATTTATACATTCATTCAGATTCTTCATTATTTAATTTCTTTAAATATAATACAGGGCGATAACATTTGGTGGCAAGAATTTGAAAAGTGATACGCCGCTTTAGTAATTCAACGCAAATGCCGTTTCGAGACTATTATCCCATTCGGGACTAACGTCCCTTCTTGGCTAATATTTAGTTTTAATTATTAGTATTACGTGCAATTACTAAATTTCTCTTTTTTGTTTTTCAGTTTTCCCATACATACTTTTAACAGTAAAATACTTATGGTTTAGAATCTTTCCTATAATTATACGTCTCGATGTGCATATTAATAGTTACGAATAATCATTTTGAAAACGCTAAAAGTGAATCACAAAAATATATCGACGAATTCATCTTTCAATAAATGACCGAGTAAAAAATAATCTGTAATTTTATTTTTTCCCGAACAGATTGCAGAAGTATTTTATCTACAATTTTACTTGAAAATTAAAAAGATTCTATCAAATACAGTTCAGCAGTTTAAGGAAATAAAAATTTATTAATAATGCGCTTTAAAGCTTTTGTATCCTTCTATTAGAAAATTTGCTTTCCATATATTACGTTTCTCCAACATTTTTATTAGCATCGGAAAGATTTTCAATGTTAGTATTTCTTATTTTAATTTTTATCGCAATGTACTTCATCATTCGAATCTTCGCATTGAACTATATCATTATCTCCAGTTTTTGAACAAATAAAAATGGGATGAATTTTCTTATTTTAAGTATCTTGGCTTTTAAGATTTTTCAGTCAGAAAAATCCTGCGACGCTCAATGCCATTCAGATTGGTATACAAAAGAATTGTAATTCTTCCTTTTGACAATCTTCAGTTGATTCCTCTTTGACCTTTAAATTTGAACATTTAGTTTAGCATTTTCTTGTAGAACAATCCAACTTCACTCGCTTTCATTTTTATTTTCTTGTGCGCAGTAAAGCAAGGATTGTTATCGTGAAAACTTTCGGTATCATATTTCAAGGAAAATATTCAATTGACTGTTTTCGAATGCGTTTGAACAATGTTTTTTCGTGATATCTGTATGTACAGACAAAATAAAGAATTCAAAAGCGAATTGTAAAATGGAATCAGAGGAGATTTTTTTCATGATGTCTCTACGTACGTAGGTATGTATGTACCTTACATAACTCAAAAATGGGTAGCCTCAGAACGTTGAAATGTTGTATATGAGACTGCTATAACATGCAGGTCTCCACCTCTCTTTTTCGCTCCAATCGGCGGCCCCAAACGTATATATATACCCAATCTGTTAATAGTCTCTGTGAACTCAGCTTTTTTATTCTTATATGTTGGCAAATATTGCATTTTTGCTTTAAAAATGATTGAATGATTGAATTATGTTGCTTTTATGTTCCGGTAAAGTTTTTGTGCATTTAGTTTTATCTGCGGGCAATAGTTGCAGAATTATTTAAAATTTAAATGTTTAATTGGCTAAGCCTAAAGATGCCGCCATTTGTTTACATTTGAAACTGTTAGTAAAATAGTGAATTAAATCTGTTTGTGCACCAGCTTTTGCGTCTTTTTGCCGAGTGGCACCAAAAGTAACCTTTCAGTTTTGTGCTCCGAAAAATTCGTCTTCTAGCGCGCTGGTCGTATTGCTTATTTTTCAGTCGAATCTATAATTTTAATTGTAAAAATTGTTTTTTGACTGTATTTGGTGTTTTAGTATTTTCTGTATTTTAAAATTTTAATGAAGATGCTTTGAGTTTTTATGTATTTTTGCCTTGCCGCAAAGTGAGACTTGAAATGATTGAATTGGAAATATATCTCTAATACAATTCTAGAAAATCGGTTTAAATGAAATGCAACAAAAATGTCTGCAATTTAATAGACCGTACAAGGAACTCACCGAGCGCCTGCATCAGGTATTTGTTCCTTGGCGAGAGACATTTTCCCCATTTTTCGACATATACTTTGCACACTTTTCTGGATTCCCTGAAAATATTGTTTCCTGGAGAAGTATTGTACTGCCTTATACAACGAGTCATCTGAGCAAAAAGAATCAGTCCTTGCAAAATATGTGGAAATTCATTGAAGCTTTCCCTTGTATATATATATAGATTGCGGCTTCTTTGAATACTTGATCTTTACAGAAATGTTTCAGTAACATCTTTATTTTTAGTTTTTCTTAACCTTTTTTCGGAATGCAAATTTTATGTTATTTTGTTTTCTTGTGGTCAAATCCTGCAAATTTGCTTTCCTCATGCCAAGTAGAATGCTACATCGTTCACAATAATCTACTTAAGTGAAGCGATTACTTTTCTGTTGGAGATCTTTGTGCAGTTTCACCCCAGTGTGCAGTTTCCCCTTAGGACAGGATTGCAGCTGTAAGCATCAATAAACACTGAAGCTAAGCAAAGGAGAGGGAAGGTGCATTCAAATAACACAGGTACTCTTAGCCGCTTCAAAAATGATTAGTAGGTCATTTACAACTCCCGAAACCAATGACGTTAGGGGGGACTACTGTTTACTAACGTTATGGGGAAAAGCCAAGGAATTATTATTTACATGCTTGCCAGAATTTGGCGCTTTCTGAAATTTTGAGACTTTTGCTGTGCTTGTGATATTAGAAAAGTGTCGAGAAATTCGTTCAAAACCTGTGATAAAACATGCTAAAATAGGAGAACCTGGTAAAATTCTCAAAGGAGTAACTCTTTTTATATAAGAAAAACAGCGCTAGAAATAGCTTACCTAAACAGTGAATGTTGGGACACACGTATCTCGAAATTGGGGGGGGATATGTTTCAATTGAAGTTCATAACAGAGACGGCAAAACGCTTTTGCAAAAATATCGCGTCTGGAGTTTTTATGTTCCTGAATTTAAATGGCTGAAAAGATTGGGAAAATTATTTTTAAGTTATTCTTGTGGGAGTCGGTGAAATAGGCCGCTAAAAATTTCGTGCTTTTAGATTGTTGCTCGTTTTTCCCACATCTATATGAAATGGTTTCCTCCAAAATCCATAAGTACCAGTAAAACATTTATTGATTCAGTCGATAAATAATTCAGAAACAAAATGCCTCTAATATTTATACCAGAAAATATAAAGTGCAACTTTAATATTTACAACGAAAACAGTACGACGTCACTTTAGCTCTAAGTTCGAAAATAACCAGTTTATAAGTGCACCCAACTGCGTTCTCTAAAATACTTTTGCTTTGGCAGAAAAATATGAATCAAACTAGACGGGAACCCGTTATCCGACAAAGCACGTGTAATACTTAATAACACAGGGAAACGTGATCAAAACAGTCCTTACTCCCCACGCTGCTGAAGATAAAGCATGTGTTTTGCGAATCATCCTCTTGTGTAACTAGAAATCAATATCATTTCCCTCGTCGAACATTTCGAATGACAGATGCTGACAACTTCGTGCTGTCTGTCACGCGAGTGACTAAACAAAATATTTATTTTTAGAAATGATTAGATTTTATTTTTTAAATGTTCTGCATTGTTATTGTTCTGTTTGTTACTGAGAACTAAACAACTTCTGAAATAATGAACTTGTCTTTATTGCTAAACGTATCTTTAGAATCATCTGAAACAGTGCTGCCAAGTTAATTTATAAATAAAATTAATTGATACACCAAACACAAAAATAATATCACAGTTATATATCTCCCTTTCTACTGAACCCATTGACGAAATTTAATAGTGAATCTTCTTTTTTTTCATGTCTCGAAAGCGAGACCTAGGATTATATATTAGAATTACATATAGCATTGCTCTGACGTACGAATTTTAATACAAAATCAGATTTTTTCTGAAATGACATACCCATTATTTTCCATATGTCGATTCTAAGACTCAAATGATGACAAAGTGCGAAAATTCGAAAAAATCGCACAAGCAGTTTTTAACCAATAGCTATTAAAATTTTAGCTCCTCAATGTTAATTGAATTTGATATATATTTATCTCCCGTTTTGTTAAACTTGCTTTGTTTCTTCTTTCACATTTCGAAATTTAGATTCCATACAAATGAAATTCGCTGCTGTTTCCTTACTAGTTTCTAAAATTTGTATTTTTTAGTAATTTTTATGAATTTTTCGAAAACAGTTTGGAACTTGTAAGGTATATTTTAATTTTATGATAATTATTTTAAGTTTATGCCTTTTTCCTACCCTTCCTAGCTTCAGCTCAACTCTCTACCAGAATGAGTTTTTAGAATCGCGTTATATGCAAATGAGGAGTAGAATAGTATTTAAGTTTCACTAACTTCGCCAGACAGAGTTAGGATTCCTGAATAGAGTGCATTTGCCTTTGGACTACGTCTGTTTAAGCTGCTACTACGCTCGCCGATTTGATAGCTTCGCTGGCTAATTTAATTACGGGAGAACTAGTTTAAAATTGTGTGTTAGCTACGGCTAAATCTCTTTAGTTAGTTCTTAATTCTTACATTTCGAGTTTAAGTGGAGGCTTTGCTGTACGCTTTGAAAAAGGGGCCGACTGTTAATCTTATTTTAAGCAAATAAAGGGTAATTAACCCTTCTTGAGTTTTGCTTTCTGTTCTTGGACTTAAGCGATTATTCGCTTAGTTCCTTGTCACTTAATTTGACAGAATAAAAGTGAGAAACGCGAACTAAATTTCGTCAATCGGCCCAGTACAACGATAGATATAGAACTGTCCCCTTTATTTTTGTTTGCGCAGAGAGTAAATTTTCTATAAATAAACTTTATTCCTTAATTGAATAGAAAAATCTTACGATATTTTGATCAAAGTTGATGTGTAAATATTCTATAGCTTATTTCAGAAGAAAAATATTTTTTGTTTAAATAAACCAAGCACTGAAGATTTTCCCTTTTGGAGTCTCAAAGGTAAAAATCCTTTGCTTCCGTATGACATATTTAAGAATAAATAATTTATTGGGCAAAACTGCAAACTGCAAAACTACAGACAGCTAGCCGGATGTGCTACCAGTTACGCCTCGAGCGAAAAAATAGTTGTTGATTGTTGAGAGAAAGAAACGAAAATGATTGCTGCCGACAGCTAAATTCATTCTGTTCAATAAACAGGATTGTGCTTTCTTCTGCATCAAATGTTTTTCTTCTTAAACAACAAGTTTTTATAAAATATTATCAGTAGTATCTACAGCACATATACTGTCACTGCATTTATCAGTATTTGAATCAAAATCTGAAGATATATACTAACAGTTGTGGAATTGCAACACCATGAAGGAATTATGCAAATTGAACCAAACTTACAGCAAATGTAAAGTGAGGTAAGGCATGCATACGATTAGAATTATAAAGCGATTGCGCATGCGTGGAATGAGAACCGGCCGCTTGTTCCATGTATATAAAAGACTGCAAGGTTGCTTTGAAATCTGTTTATTGTCCTCTGTCTGCGGTGAACGTTTAATTAGTGGTCAAATTGATGCGTGTTTGGAAGAAATGGACAGAGAAGACGGCACGGGACGACAGATAGCCCATCCACATGGCTGTGAGGGATCGAACAGCGTCCTTTTGTGTATTAACAAAACGTTGTAGCACGGCTACAGGTGTTGTCTAGATCCATGATTCGTCGCCGTGCTGCAGCATGAACTGCATGCAAGGGTTTCTTTATGCGGGATTCCCCTGTCGCTTAATCACAGACGCATCCGACTTCAATGGACACGGTGTGTGGCAGCTGTGTGTCAACAAGTTGTCTTTTCCGATGTATCTCGTTGCAATTTGGAATACAATGATGGACGAGTACGCGTCAGATGTTACCGAGAGTAATGTCTGCTCTCCCAGTGTGTTATCCAGCGTCATACTTCATAAACGCCTGACATCATGGTGTGGGCAGCTATCGGGTATAATTGTGGATCCCATCTAATGCAGAACCTCAGCAGTGATCGCTACAATTAGGAAAGTTGTGGAACCAAAGGTCTTCCCTATTCTACAACGCGTTCTTTGTATTTCATTTTTTTTGATTTCTCGGATATGGATTTCTCGGATAATGCCCGTGAACGTATTTCTCAGACTGCACAGCCCTCTTTAGGGTGTTCCATGGCCTACTTATGTTTCGGATATGTCGCCCATTGAGCGCGTCTAGGATTTCATCAGTCGATGACCCGCTCGTACAGCTGGTGGGGAACACACTAAGACTGAATTTTGGCGTCGAGCCATATGGGATGCTATTCCCCAGAATTACATTCAGAACCTATATGATTCAATGCCACGACGTGTACAAGCTCTCATCGCTCAACGTGGTGGACACATCAAGTACTGATTTTCGACGTTCGTTTTGTTTTTTTGTCTTGTAAATTTGATCGTTTATTTTTACCGCTATCACTAATATGTGAAATAAATTTATTCATTTCCGGCAATTCCTTCATGGTGTTGCATTTTCTACAAACATTAGTGTAATTTTTTTTATAATTATCTTTCGGAAAAACCTCGACAGTTCCTCATCGCTAATATTCGAATTTTTGTAAGCCTCATAACAGGTTTTTTTTCTTCACTTCTATATGATTCCCTAAAACAATACTCTTTCTTTTTTCTTTTAGACGCTGCAAAAAGTTGAGGCAACAATTCTTACACAAAAAAATTTCAACAATTTGTCACTTCAGAAAACAAAATAATTGTAGAAGAAGAAATGATTTTCGAATCTCACACCCCTTTTCAGATACTTCGTTCTCGAGGAAAAATTTTAATCTGAATGCATGTACCAAAATGTTGCGTTCTAGAAGTTCTGAGCTCCTACGATCGGAAACAATTGACATATGGTATAGTAGTGCTCTTAGCGTAAAGGAGATTTTCTTATAAACTCGCGTGGTGTTCAACGTGTTAATGGATTATATTATATTTTATTATCTTTAAAATCGTAATTTGCTTGTTTTTTTTTCAACATTTAAGATATTTTCAAACTTTTTCCTACCTTTTAAAAATGCTTCTGATGCCTCTTATTAAATTATCGAAATATTAATTCCATGAACTGCCCTCCTAAAAACACAGGCATCAGTTTGGTATCGATTAATGTCTAAAAGGACGCTTCAGCCAGTACAGAATTGTCTCTTTAATTCCATCTTGACAGTCCGGTTGGAGAGATATTGCTTATGGAAGATAGACGGTTGATGATGGGACCATACTAAGATTCCTCAGCTAATATTTCCCGCTCTTTGATGGCAGGTAAAGGGCGTCGGAGATTTAAATAGCTCGAAGTCAGCGACTTGGAAGAAATTTCAGGCATCTAAACATTCAACCCAATCGATAAACCGCTTTGGGAAATAAATTTGCTATAAAGCAATTACGAATATTTTGAACAGCCTTGTTGTTTCTAAACTTTTAATAAGAAAACATGTTGCAGGTTTTATGTTTCATTCAGTTTTGTACTATTCTGTGAACTGGTAGAAAATGAATTTTATCCTGAAAACTTTAGTTTCTAACAGTGCCTTTTTCTTTTCTCGGAGTCATTTTGTGGAGTTACAAAAATATTTCTAGTACAGAATAAATCATGGTTGAAATTATTTTATCGAAAAATCTATAGAAATTCGATAACAATTTTAGTAAGAATTACAAAATTTTTAAATTTAGATAACTAGTTTAGAATCAAATCTTCTTTCTCTCTGCTCATTCTTATGAATATATTCCAATCCCAGGGGTGAGAACATTTCATTTTTATTTAAATTCGGATGTAGTTGCTGTCGGCATATAGCATTATTGCAGTTAGCAACAAGGATTGTTATGTTACGTGTTTCACAGGGAATATTTTGCGTTTCAGCTGGAAACTGGGCTAGCCTTTCTGCATTAAGTTGGCCCATAGTACCACACTTGCAGAGGACAGTTAATTTAATTTAATAGTGGATATCCACATCTTCGAAACTCTGCCTGAAACCTAAAGACGTTAGTAACATTTAGTACTGAGTATCTACTGTTAAAATTCTACTTATAATTTTAGTATCTCTAAAGAAAAGCGTATCTGCAAATAAATAAGTACTTATTTTAAGGTTATCGAAAACTGAATCTCACATAATACCAAAATCCTATTCCGGATATCCTGAAGAAGTGTTGCTCACCAGATCAGCGAACATTCTCAAGACATTTCGGGACATTCCTCTGACTTATCAAACACTTCCCCTTGAGCACCATTCCTTGTATATCTATAGTATATCCCCAACACATCCTAGCTAATTTCATCTGCAGCGCATGGACTGTTGTGAGGATTTGAAGTCCAACTTATTATAGCCTCAAGATATCTCGGAATCCCATCCCAGCACGTAATTTAATATTATAAATAAGATCAAAAAACCTAAATAGCTGGACGAACTAAGAATAAATATTCTCAGGCCATTTGAAGGTTCTCTTGGAAAAACAATCAAACATCCTCAGACTGCTAAATGAAGCAATTCTTAAGCTATATGGAGCATATCTCGTGACGTAGCGATTTAAACAAGACATCTTCAGAATGTTAAATTACGAAGACTTAAGAAATACGAGAACCAACATAGTCAAGATACCGTCAGTATGTCCAAAAACGTTGCAACTTAATTAGGGCATCAAGGATATTATGTATTATAAAGGATGAAAATATAGTATCCTCTTAAGCGGCACTGAACAGGTCACGCTGGATCAGTTATTCGATTCAAATAATAGATGTGAAATGTTTCAACTAATAGGTGTGAATTGTGTTAAGTGAAAATGATTCAGAGTTAGTTGAATGAAAGTTATATGGCTTCTGATAGCTGAACTGGTTAAAATATTTACTCTCCTGCAGGAAGCTCTCTGAGTTCGTTCCCCTGATGAGTTGTAGGAGATGGAGTTGTAGGAAAGGATGCCTACTTTTTAATGGAGTTAAGCTGAAGTCGACTGACTGTTTGAAGAAGTTATATGGATGATCATCTACCATTTGCTCTTGACCCGAAGACTGCAGTCAGATTCTTTTATCAGCTGAATTATTCTGGGCAATTACCTAGCTCCAAATGATTTATGATTAATTGTTACGCTTCTGTAATTTGTTCTGCAATAATTGATCTGAGTATGATATAACTGTTTTATTCGGCAGTTTTTTCCTGTTTGAGATTGTCATGGACTGGCCTGAAGTAACGACGTTAGATATTTCCACTATCTGCCAAAGCTTTTAATTTATTTCTCAGCCACTGTAAAATTCCATTACATAGTTCTGTGTAAATATGTTTCACATACCTTCTAAGTGAACTTAGAAATTTCTCTCTACAAACAGGCGCTGTAATTTGTAGGGTCATTAGGTTTTATTTTTCTTTAAAGCAGGAGACGGGAAAAATGTGCAGTTCTCTCGCCGAGGTTCGAACACTGGATCTTTCGAATACGCATCGAGTATGTGTCCAGTTACATCACAAAAGGATGCGGAAAGGAGGGAAAATAACCTTCTAAATTGATTGAAGTGTGTCGATACGGGTAGTTATTATAATGACTCCAAATTCTGCAAAACATACTGCCGAGAATGTGCGACTTCCAGAAATATTCAAGACACTTATTTGTGTCCAAATTTACAGCTTACTGAACTTATATGACACGAAATGGAGTACGAAATTGAAAAACGAATTATTTCTCTAAAACGGTATTCAGAATTAATACAAGGCAATTGGGAAAATATTAAGCTGCAATAAAAAATATATTCTAATTGAATGTATGGTAAAAAACCATTAAAATCCGTATTCCGAGGTTAATAACAATTCAACAAATTAATCAATTGGATTTTCCTATGATCGAATAATAAATGTCCCATCACATTCGTGTCACGTGTTTCCCGACTAAAAACGTAGATACTAATTTTTAAACTCAATATTTTTCTCGGAAAATTACTTACTGTAAGAAGAACACTACAGAAACATGTAACTTAGAGACAAAGACCACATTTCACAGTTTCAGTTAAATGCATTTAAAATGTTTGGAATGATTTTTGGAAATTACTTTTGTGAGACTCTGCAGTATTTTATTTTAGGGTAAGCACCAAATAATAATTCAGCATTCTTAGTCTAATAAAGCTTTGATGAATAATTAGTCTATTCAATGGGCATTATTTGTGTTTTTATGCTTCAACAGGAGCTGGTGAAGCTTTTAACTATCTATTGTGTTCCCTTAATCAAAAATATATTTCTACTCGTAATTTTACCCGACAAAACTCTTTTTATTTTTGTGATGTGATTTGATTACGAAGTCCTATAGTAAAAATTAATAATTATTTCCTTTGTTAACCGTGAAGAGAAATATTTCATTGTCTTTTTGTTTGAAAGGGTGTCTCATATTCTACGTAGTGTACCATTTATGAATTCTGCGCATTGGATTGCGAAAATTCTGATATCCTATTACTTAATAATGTCTTGATGATTCATGCTATCTTGAGATAGAAATATTTCGTATTATGATTTTATTTGCATGCGGTTATATAGTTGCGCGTATTATTCCTCTTCATCTACGTAAAAATTCTGTAACTGATCCAAAATATTTTAATTTTACATTTCTGTCTACGCATCGGCATAATTTAAACTGGTAAATTCCGTAGTTAGCTGGAAAAATTATACTGTTTTCAAACTTTCTCAATAATCTGGTTCAATAATCTGGTTTATCTGCGTGCATATAACGCGTGATCAGTTTAGTATATTTAAAGTTAAATTACGAAAATTTATGAGCGGGCAATATGTAAAGTTGCTGAACACTGATATTTCCGGCCTGGGTTCGATTCCATGAGAACGGGTTTGGCTGCATGTACGTTTTCGTGGTTTTCTTCATTGTGTAACAAGTATATTACACAGTTTCGCTTAGAAAGTCCTCCACGAAGGCATCCTCCATTAAGCAGATAATCCTAGTGTGCTTTGCCGTAATCTCAATAAAACAAGCCAAACTAAAATTTATGGCTATGAGCTTTAGAATAAACTTAAAATAGTCTATAATGTGTTAAAATCTTGATGTATTTGAAATAAACTTCTAATGTCTTTTTTAGTACATTCTCGAGCTTTTCATGAAGTGAAACATGCTAAATGGAAATGAAGTGGGTAAACAAAATGTTAGGCGACTGGAGTCATCTGCTGCAGCGATCCTTCTCCTGGTGACAATATACTCCGGGATGTGGAAAATGACCCCTGAAGTTTCTGGTCCCCTGCAGTAGGCTTCCATAAGTATATGTATGTATTGCGAAAAAAACGTAAAAAAGGTGTAAGATTATAAAGATATCTATATCATTTTTAAGATAATGTGTTATAAGAATTATAAAAGAAAAAATCATGTGAAGTAATTAAAGCACTCTTTGGCTTTTTTGCAATCAAAAATGGAAATTAAACTAATTCTCTTAGATTGCTCATTTTCGATTGACTAGCCGCTTACATAGACAGCCGCCCAAACTAGTGCTTTAAAAAACAGAAAACAAAGTATCTAACGACTTTAATGACTCCAACTAGTATCATTTCACGAGTCTAACTAGTAATCAATAATAATAATAGAGATTAAGAACTGCACTCATTCCTTTTAAATTGCTTCGTTTGTTAGTCAATAACAGATGGACTAAATTTGAAATAAAAATGAAAAGTCTTTTGTTTTGCTGGATTTCAACGCACTGGTGAGTGGAAAATAAAAATATGTTTTTCGGGTGGTGACAAGGCATTTCTTTAAAATCGCGGAGTTTATTGATTAAATTTGAAGACAGGTATCGTACGCTTTGCGGTATAGGAAAGATATAAAGGTTGGACAAAAATATGGAAATACTTCGTAAAACGCATGTTTGAACTAAAATGTTTATTCTTGCAAAAGCTCTTAATGGTGCTGCTGATGTGTTTTCTCACTAACGCCGTCTGTACAACATCTTCGTTGCAAGTGTCATTCGTTATCGAGACAGCGTTCTGCGCAATTGTGAGTGCAACATACGGGAGCTAATTCGAAAGTGCTCAAATTGTTGGGGCTCGTATGGTGGGTGCTTCCAAGGTAGCTGAAATGTTTGGTGTTTCAATCAAGATTTTTAACTCATAAGAGAAAACTACAAAAACCGCATCCGCTAAATCAGAGCGCGGACGAAAATGTGTGTTAGGTGATCATGACAGACGATCATTGAACAGGACTGCGATGAAACATTAGAGGACTACAGCCACAAAAGTGACTGCTGAACTGATCGTCGCATTCGCAAACCCTGTCAGTACCACGACAATACGAAGAAAGCTCCACAAGAAGATTATTTTTGGGCGAACTGCAATTCAAAAGGCACTCATCAGCGATCAAAAGACCTGTAAGAGAACAAAGTGGCGCCTCTCCATTGCTCTATGTTTATGTTAGTCATAAAACCTAGACTTAGAGCTAAGGAAGTCTTTCATTTGGTCGGATAAGTCTTGCTTCACACTGTTTCCGACTTCTAGGCAAGTTTACGCCTGGCAAACGCCATCTCAAGCGTATGATAGAAACTGTTTGCTACGGAGAATGAAGCACGGCGGAAGTTCGGTCATGGTTTCGGCAGCTATATCGTGGCATTCCATGAGACCCATCATTATTGTGAAAAGTCACATGACTGCCAAGGATAATGTGGCCATTTTGACTGATCACGTCCATGCCATGGTAAATTGTGTTCCCTAAAGATGATGCCGTATTCTAAGATGATAGAACTCCTATTGACTCATCTCACATCGTTCAGGACTGGTTTTCTGACCATGACGGTGAACTTTCACATCTACTACGCCGTCTTTTAGAAGATCAGTAAAATGTGTCGGTAAAAAAAAAGGTAAACTTATCCTCTTGTCTTCTTCGCGGTGGGCGGCTTGAGTGAAGCCCTCAAAAATTGGGAACTATTCCAGGTTAAAATAAACCAATACAGTTGACAAATGGGAAGGTTCATTTTACAACGAAAACTTACTTTATTAGTAGTTACAACAGAACTTCAATGATAGAAACATATAAGATTATAAAACGCGTAATATGCAAGCAGAGAACATGGCTGCTTTCCTTCGTTTCAACCACGTAAACAGTAACCATGGCAGCTTCCCCTTCGTTCTCCCTGCTGACTCTAAGTTTCTCTGGTTTTATTTCAGTTTATAAGTTTCTCAGTTTACTTCAGTTCGCTTCAGTTCATGCTCAGCAACGACATTGTCCCACCTTGAGTTCTGGAGGAACTCAACCTACTGTCGCACATGTCGCAGTCTATGAACATGTTTCCCAGTTTGTCCACAACGAAAGACTGTGACTTGAGGTGAGGATTTTGATTGGCCTTCTAGCAGAGCATGGCTTTTGGAGTCATCAATTTTAGTCAGTGCCTTATAATTACTTCATGAATTTGTCTCTCTAAACTGGACCTTCGAGATCATCTGACAGCTCTAAAGACTAAACACGTTGTATAGGTCTTATGACGGTGCTGGATATGTTTTCAATTTTACAATTCTCACAGTGCCATCTTCTCCAAGTATGCCTTCGACAACTCGTGCTATTGGCCATTGTAGACACTTCAGGTTATCAGAACCGATGAGTACTATATCTCTATGAAAGTCAGTCACCGGGTCATCTGCCATCCCACAGTCACCAGAAATTAGCATTATTGAGCCTTTGTGAGCTATTTTTGAGAGAAATCTGCGAGAGCGCTATCCACCGCCATCATCGTTAACTGAACTTGCCAACGTTTTATTAGAAGAATGGTAAAAAATTCTCTTTCAAAGAATACAAGACCCCTATTTATCTATTCCGAGAAGACTGCAAACTCTTTTGAATGCCGACGGTTTTCTATACCGTATTAGTCAGAGAAATATGCTTTTATTTCTGTGTTTCTAAATTTTTGTTCAGCCTCTACAGTTGTCATTGCACATTTCTTTTAAATTGTTGTTTTTCAGATTAAATTTCATAGTGTAAATATATTAGGCTTGCCGAATGACCAGCATATTATTTTTAAATCATTGGGTTTGTTAAGATTTTATTAGGCTAGCAAAAGTATAAAATAATCTTTTTTAGAAAAATTCAAAATTCACGCTTCGAAATGCATATGTTCGTATGGTGCACTTCATTCAAATTTTGGTTGCTGGAGGTTTTTTTGTTTTTCCATAGTGCGAGAAACATTCATACAAACATATATATCGATTCTGCATTGTTTTATAACAGTGATATTTGAATATAGTAAAGCTGGCGATGATTATTCGTTTAATGGAAGAGATACCTTCTTGGAGGATAGTTTAAAGCAAACTGTGTCGTATTTGCGTTGCATATAGAAAAATTATGAAAGTATCCTCCCAATTTGGGCATTGCTGGAATCAGATCACGGGTCAATTTACTAGAGTTCTGCGGTCTTATCCCCTCGACCACTGTGGATGTAAAGTTCTGAGCTGCTAGTTTACTAAGAAAGCACATGAATGAAATGAAATGATCAAAATGAACTGCATCAATTCTGGCGAATTTTTACTTTTATTACGTTTAATTTGAATTAAAATTGAGTTGCTTTGAAAGATAACAAATCATTTTTTTCAAGTTAGATTATTCTTACAAAATTATTTCTCTTGAATTTATTTATGTTGTTAAGTTTTTTGTCTGCTACATTTAGTTACTGAGAGATTAAGAATACATACCGACAGACAAACAGATAAGTTTAGACAGACAGTTAAGAGCTAGAGAATTTTTTTTTTCCAAAGAAGAAAATTTCATATAAAATTTCATTTTTTTTCTCTTTTAACAATTTCTAATCTTTAGAAATAAATAAAGCAAAACAAAAGATCCAACAGAGTAGTGGAAATGTTTTTCAGACTTTCGCAAAATGCAGCGTGCAATTTTCACGTGAATTATTTCTAGATCTCGTCAAAAAATAGTTATCGAACCAAGATATCTTGTTCGAAGTAAAGGAAGTATTGTAATTGCTAAAAATTTTGGTTTTCAGTTTATAACGGAAATATCCATTTTCCATTTTCACCACTTATGACTCCCTTTTAACTAGTTTCGACGTGACGTACACTCTTCGAACACACTTAAAAAAAAAAAAAGACAATTCTATATCTCCTCTTCTACTGCGACATTTGACGAAATTTATTTTGCATTCGTTTTTCATATCCCGCAAGCGCAAATATTGAGATATACATTAGATTTATAGCATTGCTCTAACGCAGGCATTTTAACACGAAATCGGATTTTTTCTGAGATAACGTACCGCTTTTTTTCCATATTTCCATATTCCATATTTTCCATATTATGCCTAATTAATAAATTTTGTAAAATTTGATGAGAAATTTATGAATTTGCATTGGCTCCCATTTTTTCAGTTTGCTTCAAGGTTTACGTTAATTGACGAAATTCTTAATTTATGGTAACTTATTTTCCTTTCTCTTTCATTGTACGCGAAAGGAAAAAAATGCATCGTTCATTCTTTCAAATAATTTTAACAAATGGGGTAAACCACATTGGGCGTTATTGTCGCTTATAACAAATATGCCAAATTTCAGAATGCGCCGATATATTCACAATATCTTTCGACATTTTGAATAAAAAAAACTCTTATTTTTTTCAGGTGTGCCTAGAAATACATCTACATAGATGATGGTAAAAATTTTATATGTTATAGTTCAAAAATTACTAAGAAATAAAAATTTCAAAAACAAATAAAAAATAGGTGCGAATTTTATTTAGATCGAGCCTAAATTTCGAATTGTGAAAGGAGAAATTCAGGAAATTTAATAAAAAGAGCGATATTAATAAATATATACAAAATTCAGTTAATACTTAGGAGTTGAAATTTTGAGAACTAATTTTTTAAAAACTACTTGTACGATTTTTACAAAACTTAGCACTTTGGTAAAACTTTAGTTGTAGAATGGAAATTGGACAGCAATCGGCCTGTTGTATCATATAAAGTCTAATTTTGCGGCATAATACCTATATTAGAACAGTATAATTCTAAGTGGCACTTTCGAGACATGAAAAAAAAATTCAATTTCGTCAATCGGCCCGGTAGAACAAGATATATAGAACTATCCTTTTTGTCTTTTGTGCAGATTGTACCAATATCTTTTTTTATGTTCACCCTTATCCATGATATTTATTTTCTTTATAGTTCAAAAATTTTATAAAATACGTCATTTTTGAAATTTAGTTTTAAATTTCAGACATTTTAAAGTAGACATGATTTGCTTTGTAAAGCGGTTTCGTCAGAAAAAAAAATTAAAAATTAAAAGAAAAAAATCTGATGTGTACACCACATGACTTCCTTATACGGAATATTAAATTATGCGCAATTTTTCTTCATTTCATTTAAAAATATCGAATTAACAGTCAACGAATTTTGAATTAAATCTACTTCGTCGATAGCGCGTAAACCACAATAGAATAAATGCGGTCTTTAAAGTTCACTGTACTTATTTACCATAGTCACACTATGACGTTAGATTCAATTCAAGGTAAAGAATTACCGCAAATTCTATTCAACTACTATAATAAATCTAAAACGATGTATAAAAGAAATTGAACAAATAAAAAAGAAAGAGTTTTTCACAAAAGATTCAGCGCCGCTTATCCAATGCGCATGCGCTAAAATTTTTTTTTTACAATTAAAATTACAATTTGTACGCAAAAACCAGCTAATAACTTAAATGATAATCCCAGAATGAATCAAGCATAATTTAATTCTCAATAATAAAAGAAGACGTTACTTTGTTGTTGAGAAGTTTGGTTTCTCTAGATTGGCAACAAATCCATTGTTCTGCTAAGCTTCAAATGTAAATATATATGGCCGCTATCATAACCAAAAATAAGGCTTAGCCGCACTTAAAAAAACTTTTAAATTGTTGATAATTCCGCAATTATTGCAAGCAGCTTAACTAAGGCCGTAAGAATCTTAATCGAAAGATTAAGAACAACATAATTGAATCATTTTTCAAGCAAAAATGCACAGTTTACAAACTTATAAGAATAAAGAAACTGAGATCACTGAGTCTTGCGACCAAAATGCGAGGTGCACATCTACATGTTATAGCAGCCCTATATACAGAATTTCAACGTTCTGAGGCTCCTCGTTTTTGAGTTATGCGAAATACACACAGACGCCACGAAATAATCTCTTCAGAATCCATTTTAAATCAGTTTTATAATTATTTTGGGGGAAAAGAGTCTTTTATTCTGTCCTTACATACGGACGACACTGAAAAACATCGTTAAATTGCATTCGATAGTAGTCAAAATAGATAGTTTCGTTGAAATATGGTACCCGAAATTTTTCGCGATTACAATACTTCCTTCGTACAAGGAAGTAAAAAAGAAAGAAAACATTTGATACATTCCTAAATTTCGTTTGACTGTCTCTTCAGGCTTACTAAAAGAACTCAGTAGGTTAGCCTATTTTACCCAGGAACCTTGATTTTACCTATTTCTATCGATCGTATTCTCAGTTTGCTTGTTTTATTGACAATACGGAATCCAAGTATCGAAGTAAAAGAATTGACAGTTCAGTTTCAAAAGGAACTCCATGCTTTTTCACTTAAAATTCAATTTAAATGCAGCCGCCATTCGCCAAACAAGTGTTTTTGCAGATCCGCCAAATAAATGTTTTCGTAGATATTTCCTTTTAGGTGCCAGAAATAGTATTGGGGCGTATTTATTCTTCGAGCAATTTGGTCGCCGTTTTCCATCAAACAATGTCAGTTTATTTACCGTGTTAAAACTTCTCTGGGGGATTTCCCTTCTAATTTTAGCTCTGCCTAAGCGGAGAAACTATAAGCCTTTGTTCGGTAGAAATAAACAGTTAAACAAATATAAGCGCATATGACCCGTAAATCGGAAAATGTAAACGCGATATGATAAATGAATGCTCTCTAATTATTAAAAGGAGACTGCAGATTTTACTTCTTTGTACGATGTAAAGGAAGTATTGTAATCACAAAAAATTTCAGTTATCATATTTCAACGAAAATATCTATTTTGACTGCTCTCATATCCATTAGAACAATGTTTTTGTGTGATATCTGTATGTATGTCAGAATAAAGGACTCTTTTTTTTTCCAAAACGGATTGTAATAGGGATTCAAAATGGATTCGGAACAGACTTCTTCGCGACGTCCGTACATATGTGAGAATGCGTATCTTATAACTCAAAAACGAAAAGCCGTAGGACCTTGAAATTTTGTATATAAGATTGCTGTAACATGTAGCTCTGCACCTCCCATTTTCATTGCGATCGGCCACACAAAATGTATATATATATATTGCCATTCTATTAACCGGCTCGGTGAGCTCAGTTATTTTATTCTTATAAATTAGTAAATTCTGATTCTTTTGCTTTAAAAGGGATTTTTGTTGTTATATTGTTACTTTCTGATTAACATTTTCTTGTCTTTAGTTTATCTGCATGCAATAGTTGTAGAATTATCAAGAGTTTAAATGTTTAAGTTGGACTAAGTCTAACGAAGCCGCCATTTGTTTATGTTTCAAACTATCAGTTGAATAGTAATTTATGTCAGTTAGTGCACCAAATTCAGTGTCATTTTGCGGAGTGGGACCAAAAGTAAACTTTCAGTTTTGTGCGCCGACAATTCTGTCTTTCCTCCGGCTGGCCGAATTTATTGTTTCTGCATAGATACTCTGATTTTAATTGTGAACATTGTCTTTTTTTTATCAGTTTAATTGTATTTAGCGTTTTATGCTTTTCTGTATTTTACAATTTTTAATGAAGATGCTTTGAGATTTTATGTGTTTTTGCCTTGACGCGAAGTGAAAACTAAATTGATTAATGAGAAATATATCTGTAACGAAATTCGAGGAAACAAGTTTAAATGAAGAGCAGCAAATATTAGTGTAATTTAGTGAGCAGTACAAGGTAGTCACGTGGTGTCCGCATCAGGTATTTCATATTGATATCTTCATAGGTTTTTTGCAACCAAGCATATGTGCTTAGTAGTAAAATTATACAGATTAGGAAGTTACATTGCATACGCATGTCATCATTTGATTGCACAGCATATTTTCTAAATGTGTCCGTGCTAAAGGCCATGACTGTTTCTTAAGAATGTGGCATGTACAATTCAATGTTGAAAACAGAGTAATTTATCCAAGTTCACATATATTGGTGTGCAAAACTTAAGCAACAATGTAAAAATTTAGCAGATAGCCATGAAAATGCAGAAAAGGAGGTCTGGAGATCAGTATAATGAACACGTAAGTCAGTAGAAACGTCATGCGTATGCAAATATCAGGAACGAAACGGCAGAGGCGACGGGAGCGTTCACAAAACCCGTGATGTCGACGCGCGCAGTTGAACAGTAGAATAAAAGGAAGGACGGAGACGTAATTCAACATATTCGCTGCAAGTGCCAGTGAGTCAGTTCATGAAATATGGCTAGAAGAAATCACCTGAACAACTTCACGGGTGGAAGAATGATCGGAAAGCTGGAGGAGGGGCGTACTGTCACCAGTGAAGCTTCAGAGTTCGGAATCAGCAAAAGTGTCGCTTCGCGCGCTTGGAAAGAGTTCCAAACCCCAGGTACAGCTGTTAGAAAGGTTGGTGGTGTCCGCCCGAGGACGACATCTGCAGGGGATGACCGATATATGTCCCGACGGCGAAACGAGGCCGACAGCAGTCAGCAAGCGCCATTGCTCAGCAACTCTGTAGAGTAACGGGGTGACAAGTGTCGCGGTTTACTGTGGCGAGACGCCTTCACAGAGGGGTCCTATTCGCCCGCCGTCCTGAAAGCGGCCTCCCGTTGAAAGTTGGTTACCGACGCCACCGTTTACAGTGGTGCAGAGAGCACAAAAACTGGACAACTGATCGATGGAGTCATGTCCTCTTTACGGATGAGAGTCGGTTCAGTACCAGAAGCGATTCTCGATACGTTTTGATTTGGAGAGAGGTCGGGACCCGGTTTTATCCCAGTAACATCAAAGAAAGACAGCGTAACGGTGGTCCTGGAGTTCTTGTCTGGAGAGGCATTATGCTAAACGGGCGAACTGAGCTCCACGTTTTCGACAGAGGGTCTGTAATCGGGGATTGCTATTGTGAGAAGGTACTCCTTCCCCATGTGCGTCTGTTCCGAGGTGTCATTGGCCCAGACTTAATTTTTATGCATGACAATGCACAGCCACATCGGACTCTTGCTGTTAAGGAGCTACTGGAAAGTGAAGATGTCTCTCGAATGGATTGGCCAGCGTACTCCCCAGATTTAAATCCCATCGAACATGTGCGGGATGTTTTGGAGAGACGCATTGCAGCACGCTTACATCCTTCGAATAACACCCAACAACTTAAACAGATGCTGATTGAGGAATGGGCACTCCTACCGCAAGAAATGTTTCACCAGCTGGTTCTGAGTATGCGGAGACGGTGCGAAGCAACCATTGCAGGGAGGGGAGGGCATATCCCATATTAAGGAACATCTGCTTGTTGTTCTTCCTCTTGGATAGACAATCATGACTCCTATACTATGCTTTCAATAAAGCTTGTTTTTGTTTGATTCGATACCGTATGCATTGTATTCCTTTTTCAGCTCCGATGCTTTCGTCATCCTTTACGTACATAATACTCTCCTTCATTTCTGCATTTCATGTCTCTCAGTTGATTTCTCGTGGAGTTGTGGCAAAAAACCTGCTAATGCTTAAGTTTTGCACACCAGTGTATATGCTGCTTATACGCAGGGAATTCAAAACATCCATTCATTTTACATGAAAAAGAAATAATATTTAATTTAAGTGTTATGTTTTTAGAAAGATAGCTCACTGCATATTTTCCAACACAGTCACCGACAATTTGAACAAATTTCTTTTACATAGTGTGTATCCATTTTCTCTATTATTAAATAATGAAGAAACTGTAAGTGCGTATGAACATATATATGTATATTTCTTGCACTTAGAAATTGGCGACATTTAGAGCCACCAAATTTTCAACATACACAGTTCTCTACCCAAGCATGTGGTCCTCTAAAACTGGATTTTGAATTTTGAATTTTGTGTTTTATATATTTCGTATTTTATAAAAATTTAATGAACTTTTGTTTAAAATTTCAACAGTTTAAAAGATCTTTTTCTCCATTCGACAAAGCGTAAAATATTTATGTTGCAAATTTAATGAGGAAACTCAGCGACATAGCAAAAATATGTTGCCGTCTGCCGAATTAACATATTTTCATCTTTCTCGCGGAGGGGTGTTTAACAAAGCGTAAGAAGTGTAAACAGTAAAGATATTTATTTTTTTTTTCAAATTTCCTATTGATTTACAAAGTAAGAGATTTTAAAGCAATAAACCCTGATTTATTTCACTTGTTATTAATTGCTAGCTGGAGCCGTAAAATTACGTTAGCCGGATTTATTAAAATCATTATCTCTCTCTCTCTCTATGTATATATATACATATATAAATGTGTATATATATATATAAACCAATTTGTTTTTAAAGCAAAGGAGGACTAGAAAATTTTAATTCGTTTTAAAATTCTGACAATACTTTTTCGATAGTGATTTTAAATTGAATTTTTGTTCATTGGAGATGGTATATAGAAAGTTTTCTTACTATAATTTATTGTGAATTATTGGTTTATTACTTTGCAGCTTTATTGCAAGTCTTGGGCTTATTAATTTACTTTTAATTACTTTTATATTGACCTCATATATATATATATATTCTTTTAGTGTTTAAAAATTTCATCTTATGTTCTAAATTTTAACCTTTTGAGCGAGATTACTTTCTCGCCAAAGTTTTTTAATTTAGCCAATGAAGCCAAAATGGCAAACCTATACGTTACTACTAAAACAAACTTCCTTATTTCTGTAGAATTATAATGAAAGTACTCGAGAGTAAGAGGTTTTTGATTTCTTATTGTAGGTTTTAATAAAGTGTTTTCAATTAAGTTTTATAATTTCGATTACGTTTTAAATGCATTGGATTATTTGCTATATGTTTAAAGGTAATATTTTGCTTTATTTTATTCAATGAACTATTCTATTATTTCACTTTAGTTTTTGTTATGTGAAATGGTATTTTCTTTTTTCAAGATATAAGATTCTAATTTAAATTTATTTAAATTTAGTTTTTTTCCTTGCTTTGGGAAAGGGCCAGTATTTTCGGGTGAGCTATTGTAATTAAAATACATTGAAATGGTTCATCGGCTAATTCTGGATACAGAAAAGAAAGGATTTTTGTAGAAGAGAGATTTCGATTGGTTTCAATGTTCCGTTCCCCTGATGAAGTGACACTGAAGTCCATTGAATTCCTATTCTAGTGGGATTTTTAAAATTTCTTTAAATTTCATAAATTCTGGAATTGGTGTATGCTTGTTTAAAAGTTTTGGTTTTAACAATTTTAAAAATTTCTTTGTTGCATTCATAGGTTTTTTTTAAAATTTATAAATTATGAATTTCAATTTTCTTTTGTTTTAACAATTTTGAAAATTCTTTTGCATTTATAGGATTTTTTGAAATTTTATTAATTATGAATTTCAGTTTTCGTCTTTGTGAAACAGTAGTTCTATATTTCTTACTCTGTGTCTTTGCTGATATTTTTTCAACAGCTTAATGCGCAAAAATACTAGGCATATTTATATTTTGTTTTTAAAAAATGTTATGTTTTGTAATTACATATATACATATATACACACACATATATATATATGTATAGTTAGAAAAACGTATATGCACTCGGCAGCCTCTGGCAGCTATACGACCAACCTCTGGCAGTAATACAAGCCAAAACACGGCTCGGCATCTAATCAGGTAAGTCACATACAACCTTCTGCAAAAGGTAAGATGCCATAATCTTTGCAAATGGGCAGTTAATTCACCATTATTCCGTGACGGAAGCAGTTGCTTTCCAAGCATGTCACAAAAGGGCTTTATTGGCGAGAGGTCTGGTCACCCGGCAGGCCACCAGGGTAAGTCATATCATTGAAGGCAGTGTTCGGAGAGTCGCGCAGTATGCAGACGAGCGTTTTCTTGCTGATAAATGGCATCTGGGTGACTTGAGAGCATAGGCAGTAGAACCAGCGTTAAAATGACTCCCACTTAACTGCGAGCCGTCATAGTGACTTAAAAAACAAGTAGAGGTAATCGTGTGTCCCAACAAATCGCTTTCCACGTTGTGAAATCGTCGTATGCCGCTCGACAACAAATGCCGGATCGGACTCCACACCCGTGTGCTTTGGTTGACTCCACACCCGTGTGCGTTGGTCATCAACCTTGAGACTGAATCGGGATTCATCGCTGAAGATCACACGCCTTCAGTCGGTCACACTTCAGCTTCCCCGAGTTCGGTAAAAATCCATTTGACACGTCCTATGATGTGGGGTCAGTGGTAGGGTCTAGTCAGTAGTACATAGCAGCTTCGGCCAGTGGTCTCCGAATCATTTCCCTCGATACCACTGGATGCCTGAAATGTTGTAAATGGCGTCGAATCGATGCTAGCGACATTGTTCATGCGGAAGTGGCCGCTCTTATGATTGCGCGATCCTCGTTCTCATTTATCACCGTTTGTTTCTGAGATGCCCTGACTCTCCGCGACGGTAGACTATCCCTTCCGTGATCCATATCCGCCAGCACCGAGCAACTACCACATCGTTCCGACCGAAGTATCGGCCGATACGCCTGTTCGACCAACTTGCTTTGCTGAGGCCTATTATATGTCCCTTCTCAAAGTTCGACAACTGTTCATACTGTCCCCGGTTACCGCTCAGAGACATCTCTAATCACAGGAATGTACAACCAAGTCGACAGATCCGTTTGAATAGTTCCACAGCCCGAGCAATCATGCTTTCGAACTCTGCCAGCTGCGCATCTCATATGCGCTTAGCGCACTTTTCCCTTGTTTCATATTGGCTGCGAAATTCAAATCATTTGCATATCTCTTACCAGACTACATTGGACTACATTCCTGCCGAGTTTCGTGATAGTGGCTCGATTTCTCCTGGGTGCATATACTTTTTTGTGATAGAGTATATGTATACATTTATACAGGTATATATTATCATAACTATTAAGCAGCCAGTTTGAAAAAATAGTTGGGATAATCAATAGGGGCCATTTTACCCAGTTCTTCATATACTGTCTCAATTCTATGTTTAAATTCCAGAAATATATTCACTTTTATTGTTCAGAATTTGGAAAAATGTTTGATAAACAGGAGAACACCAGCGGTTTATGCCAGCTGCAACTATCATGGATTTTTGGGAGATAAAATTAAATTGATTGTAAACTTAAATAGAAAATATATGTAATTTGAAGCAGGAAGAAATCCAAATTGAAACAGTATCAAATCCATAAGCTATTGTAAGCAGAGAGTGATTTGCTCTTTTGAGTGGTATCTCTCCCTTAAGTGAAAGATTTGTAGATTCATTAGGATTGTTTTGAAGCAAAAGTCATGAAAAATTATCAATGCTCTAGTCGACCTCGGACCTCTCGAATACGGGCCGAGTGTGCTGACTATTACGCCACGAAGTCCTCCTAAGAAGGCGGAAGAAATGACTGAAGAATCTCAGTTTAAACTAAACTGACATAAATTGTAAGACTGCGTAGTTACGTAGTATATTTAAATATTCTTGTGCCTAATAAGACCCCTGTAGTATATTATTCAAATATAGCATTGCAAATAAAACAAGCTGTTTCAATTGATAGGGAATAGAATGCGATTCAAAGTATGCAGGTTAATTGTTTTTAGCAGAATAGCTCTGTATATGTCTATGACTAGAGACTTCTACGTGACTAGAGTCTTATGTCTATGACTAGAGACTTCTACGTGACTGGAAATCTAACTCAACTTTAATAGCAGTGGCGATATTCCCTTGGGTGTGCTAGTCTTTAAAGACTACTCTTTCATCTTTATTCAGACGGTATTATAAAACTAACGTCTTTTTGTAATGAGAGAGACTTAATTTGAATTAACATGTTTTTTATTATGTTATAAATTATTTTCTCCCTCTTCTCCGTATGCTTTTGCAGTGTAATTGGAAGCAAACAAAAACAAAGCATATTCGGGACGTCCGGATAAAGTCACTGAACTCTCTTAGTTCGGTCTGGTGTTCTAATTTCGGTAAATGGGCTCGATGTAGGGGCGTTTTCATTGTTTTCTCCATATGTAATGTTTATAGGAGAGAGTTTGTCCTAGAACGTCCTCCACGAAGGCATCCTTCCTGTTTGGTAAATAGCCTTCGTGGGCTTTGCCGTAATCAAATAAACCGAACCAAACAGGAGGTTCGAAGTTCGATTCCCGGCGTGGTCATTTCTCATTTTTCATGTCTCTAGTATAGAAAAATCTATAGGCTCCACAAATGTTGAAAGTTATACCCTATTGTTTCCGGTAATTCTGCTCAAGAATATGTTATGGTGATAGGAGTTTTAAATAGGAGTAAGGATTTAAGTGTAAGGAGAGTGAGAGAAGTGGCGATATCAGCCGACCGTGAAGAAAGTTCTCTGTGTGTTGTTTGTATCCCACGTGAACGATATTCTCACAAACTGGTGACTCTCCCCTTTGCTTTGAATACTGAGGTGTAGCAGTTTGTGAAATTAACTGAGCCGGATACTTGAATCTTATCTTAAGCCTATGAATTGTAAATAACTGAATTCTGTGTTGTCTGTTATTCTTGTGATAAGCAGCAGCAAATTTGTGTTAGTTAGTTTATATCTGTGCTTCGAGCCGAAGTCAAAACTAAATCTAATTTTTCATATTTATGTTGCATTTATTTAGTTCTGTTGTATTCTTTTAGTGTTCTGGTATTTTTAGTTAAAGTGGAGATGAAAATTCGTGAGCAGACTAGAAGATTAGACTAGCATTTAAATTACGTGAAATTGTACTTAACTTTATAGCACAATAAAAGTAAACTAGTTTAAACTATGATATTCCTTCTGTTTCAAGAATTAATTATTCCCTTCCCCCGAAAAAAAAAATAAAAGTATAATTAGATAAAATTAACACTTAACTTCTCTAACAGCACCCTTTTTGCCATGACCGCATTTGATTTATTAATAACACTACTGTCTAATTGATCTAATAAAAAAAGATAACAACACGAACTAGATTCCAAGGAACTAGCGAAATTTTGGGGAATGGCTTAAAGGAAACGCTTTCGAGAATGTTTAGCGCATTAACTTTGCATTCGTTTGCAACGGAAGCAATGTGCACACACCAATAGGTATATTATTCAGCCTATTCTTTTGATTTTGCATCAGAATCTCATTATTTTGGGACATTGATGTCTCTGTTTTAGAATTCTGGTCTACTTTACATTCAGAACCTAATTTGTTTTTTCCCCCTGAGATGTTATTGTCTTCTAATTAATCGCCTTCTGAGACAAATGGCACAGAAGTTTTTAAGGAACAAAACGTGATGAAGTAAAAAGAGGTAAAATTCAAAAACATCTGTGATTCTACTCCAAAGTCCATTCTAATGCACATTAATTTGAGGAAAACGTGCACCTTAGAACTGCGGTAGATAAATTTGAACAGAAAGAATTTAAAGTAAACTTTTAGATAAATGAATGTTTGGAAACTGTATAGTGAAGATTAAGATGATATGATTTTTTTAGGATTATTCTGATCGAAGCATTTATTGCTAATGTGGCATAAATTTCATTTTCTTTCCGCAGTCAATTTGCTAAAATTGTTTTCCATATTTTCGTAGTTTTTCTTACCCCATACGTCGAAACTTCTCCGACATTTTGTTGGAATAACTAATTATGCAAAAGAAGAGTATCCATGAAAGGTTAAAAAAATCTGATGTGGACACTTCATGACTTCCTTGTACGGCCTATTAAATTGCACACATTTTTGTTGCATTTCATTTAAACTTATTTCCGCGAATTTCATTAGAGATATATTTCTCATTCAATCAATTCAGTCCTTACTTCGCGGCAAAGCAATAATCCATAAAAACTCAAAAAAATTGTAAATTGTAAAGTACAGAAAAACATTAAACACCAAATACATTTAAAAACAATTGAAATATTTTTTACAATTAAAATTAGAGTTTATACGCAAAAACGAGCAATTCGGCCAGCGGGCAGGAAGACAAAATTTTCGGTGCACATAATTGAAACTTAACTTTTTGTCACACTGGGCAAAAAGTCACTGATGTTGGTGCACAGACTGAATTCAAAGTTCTACTAAGATTTTAAATGTAAACAAATGGCGGCCTCGTTAGGCTTAGCTCCACCTTAACTTTAAAATTGCTGATAATTCTGCAATTACAACATGCAGATTAAAGGCATTAAAACATTAACCGGAATATAAGAACAACATAATTCAATCATTTTTAAAGTAAAAGATGCATAATGTACAAACATATAACAATAAAGAAACTGAGCTCATCGAGCCGGGTTATATATTGGGTATATATATACATATACATATATATATATAAATTTAACAAATACAACAACATGATCTCATTCATACAAATATAATTTAAATTTTAAATTAGGAAAATTGAATGTAAACAAATAAAAGAATTAATTATTGCTGCAACTAGTTTGCAATAACATTCAAATTGAAAAAGTATATGTAAACCAAGTGCAAGCATCCAAACATTTGAAAAACAATTTAAAAATCCAAAAATTAATCCTAAAAATCTTGAAATAATTTTAAAGACTAAATTAAGTTGCATAAAGTGAATAATTGTTGAGTAGGCAGGAGACTGAACTTTTCAAGGGAAGGCTGCGCCAAAACCCAACTCTGCAATTACTCAATTCGTGATTCGTCATCCATATAGGTACGGGTAAAGAATTATACAAAACCAAAAGTAAAATCAAAAGTGAATTGTATAAATGAGAAATTTAATTGTCAAAGAATTTCATGAATTTAGTATGTAAATAAACTCAGGAAATAAATATTAATTAAAAGTACGTTGTTATTGTTCAGAGTAAA